>PVJH01005662.1:0-69427 GCA_004026705.1 Nesogale talazaci | reverse complement strand
CACGGGACTGCGACCCACTGGGATGGAGGTTCGATTCCAGCTCCACGGAGCAAAGGCTGGGCCTCGTACTCCCACCACCTGAGGGCAGTAAAGCCCCCCCCCCCCCCAAAAAAAAAGAGTTTTAAATAAAGAGGATAAGACTTAAGGTAGAGAAAATTAGCCAGACTAGAAATTTATAGCCCAGGAGCCCCGGTGGCGTAGTGGTTGTGCGCGGGACTGCAGCCCACTGGGACGGAGGTTCAATTCCAGCAGTGGGGCTGGGCCTCCTACTCCCACCACTGGAGAGCAGTGATGTCCCCAAAAAAAAAAAAAAAGAAATTTATAGCCCAGAATTAACCTAAAGATTAAGATATACTATATGCACTAGGAAAAGAATTTTTATTTCATATAAAAACTTTTCAGCAGAGTTAAAATTTCATTATAATAAGATAACTTATTTTAGTGGTCTTCAGGTGTCATGGGCTCAAGGTGTCTTGGGGACGATGTATAGCTTCCTGTTGCATATGGTTCTTGAGCTGATTTAAAAATACAATTTTGGGGGCTGAGCCCCAGTGGCATAAGTGGTTGAGTGCGGGACTGTGGCCCACGGGCTTGGCGGTTCAAATCCAGCGGCGGCTCTCAGAGCAGCACCAGGTAGCGCCCACGGCCACCAGAGGCAATGATGCCCACAAAAAACAAAAAAGGAAAAAAAATACAATTTTTGGGGAAGGGGGAAAAAATACAGTTTTTTAAAAAAGATGGATTCTAATGGTTTATTATGTTACAAATCTGATGTATGCTTTTAGTACACTGAATATGAATAGATAAATCTCTAATCTATTATAGCTTCTCTGTGAGCTGTGATTAAAATGCTTTTAATGTTTGTAATGATAATTACCAAAGAATGGCAATTTTGCCCACACAGGAACCACCGACACTTTAATGCGAAACATTAGTTAATCCTGTTCAACCAGCTCCAGAGTTTTCAGTGGTAGCTTTCCTCAACCCTCCCTACTTTTACCAGGTAGCCTGCCTTGTGCCCTGGGCATTCAAAATGGTAACTTTCCCAGTTGACATGTTTTTAACAAGAAAGTAGCAGGTTGGTAAATGAGCAGTTGGCAAATGTATAATTTGATAGAAATGAGAGGCTTTCTTTTTTATTTTTAAAACCAGGAGTTTATATTGAACCCACACCTGATGAGTGGGTGTCAGTTTGCACAGAAGAAAGCCAACTTGAGGAGACTCGAGTTGAAGGGACTAGAGCGGGAGCAGTACAGAGTGGGTTCCAGGGAACAGAGAAGGGACAGTAGGATTGACAATTGAGACTGCACACTTAAGAACACAGTGACTCGCTCTTCTCTCTCTGCCTTTCATTGCTTTGTGACTAGCTACCATTGGGAGAATTAGAGACAACAGTTTGTTGTCTTAAGGTAGAACTTCATCTGACTCACTCTTAGCAGAATGAGAACTACAGAATCAGTATGTAGAACATATTCAGTTGACTGTTAGGGAAATTTAGTGTCTGCATTGAAAAGAAGCTCATTTTTAAAGTCTTATCTATACATCGATAAGAATAAGTTTATAGAAAAGAATTGACTATGATTTAAGTTATGTCAATAGTTTCCGAATTGACTATGATTTAAGTTATGTCAATAGTTTCCAAATTAGACAAAATAAATTCCACAAACATTAATTTGTCTATATAGTGGCATATGTTTCAACACTTTAGCCTTTAGAAAAATAAATTAATTTTCAGAAGTTAGTGATTTTAAGATTTTAAGTTTTTAAGATTTTAAGTTTCTAAATGAATCATTTCCTGTGCACAGTTTGAAAAATATTTATTACTTTGATAATGAAAAATAACTTTAAATTGGTGTTTAAGATGAATTTTTAAAATAGTCATATTTGTCAGGGATTTGCTGAAGTTCTTGCATTTGTTATTTTTGCAGGGAAAGTTTGAAGGCAGTGACAAACATTGAAGATAGAGATGTGAGAAAGAAGAAGGAAGACTATTTAACATTTAGTCCTCTTACAGTTGTAATATTTGTGGTCATCTGCTGTGTTATGATGGTCTTGCTTTATTTTTTCTACAAATGGTTGGGTAAAAGTTTTTTTGTTTTGCTAGTTTGTGATACAATCTTTTCTTTTTCTCTGTCATATTTATCATATTCTTAATCACATTCTAACTAGAAAACATTAATGGAATAAGTTGGTTAGTGTTCCCTGTTTAAATTGTCAAAAGTGTTCAGTCTCCATTACCCTGGGATAAAAAATATTCAGCTAAAAAGCATGCTTAGTTTTGAGATAAGAGCACTTCTTGACTGGAAATAAGTGCTATAGTCTTTCAATTTCTCTCTCTATAGATAAAGTACTGACAGCCCAGAATCTGAACAGTGGATTAAAAAATTCTTGGTGGCCATATATAGTTACATGAAATAAAAGATTATGCAAATTCTTGATTTGTTATCTCTGGTTATACCCAAAGTGTAGTTCCTCCTTTTGTCAGTTTGCAAATCAAAAATGTTTTATACTTGAATTTTGATTTACTTTTTCCATCTGTCAGGGTCATTCTGTACGCAGAGACACACAGTACTTTCCTATAAGCTAGGGAACAACGTAACTTTTTCTCCTTTGGAAGTCAAGGGTAGGAACCGGAATGACTTACTTATCCCCTGGATAATCTATCTAATGGTCTCACAGGATAAAAATGTCCATCCCTGGTCAATGTACAGAGAAACCCTGGTGGTAGAGTGAGTCACAAGGGCAGCAGTTCGAACTCAGCAGCTATTCATCTGAGAAAGATGAGGCTTTCTGCTCCGGTAACAGTTTACAGTAACCCAAAGGACCGTCCTACCGTGTCCATAGGTTGCTATGAGTCAGTTGCTTCTGTAGCAGTGAGTAAGAGCCCGTGGACAACCCTAAAAGAAAGAGCTACTAAAAAAACCCTCTCTGGAATAGAAAACTGAAGCTTTTGAGTTAATTTCAGTTTGTTTGCTTTCTCCCGTGGCAGATTTTTTTTAATGAGACCTATGACTGATATATATCAATGTGTGTGTGTATATATATGTCTCCAATTAAAAAACTATTCTTATTATATAAATATCACTCATTTCGATTTGTTGCTAGGAGAGTGGATGCTAAAATGTTAGTTATATTATGTTAGTTTTGAGCAGTAACTTTTCTAAATTAATACACAGCCTTCAGTTGTTTGTATCTGATTATTCTTATTAAATAAGCCAGTGGTCTTTGATAGAAAAGAATAATTCACCTCTCCTAAAACTGTCCTCATTTTTGGTGATAAATGTCCTTAACCTTATCCCTATTTTAAAAATTAAGAGGTGTTCATTAATGTGATTTTTGGCATGGGAAGAGGATCATTTTGAGCCTCTTGGAATCCCAGGACATGGGATTTCTGACTCTGCCAGTGACTTATATGATGTTTCAATATTTAATTTACCTTTGAGTGGTTCCTTTTGGCTAAATTGATACCATTTCTTCATATATTAAATAAGGGGGTTGTACTAGATTGCTAACATTTCCCTTACCATTTATAGTTAAATCGTGTTTAGGAAAGTAACTAAAGATGAATTATAATAATCAAATTATTTCCTATATCTAATTATTTTCTTAGGTATAGTATGGATATGACACTTAAAATGATTAGGGACCAAGAGCATGACGTCCAGCCGAGTTTTAAAGCTTGGGCTAAACAACTTTGCTGAATGACTTACACAATTTAACTTGGCAATCTGTCACAGCTTACTACTTACTTAGAGTACCATACACACATACATACCTCCAATAATAAAAACAACTACAAATAGCACTTATTAAAGTTGCTTACGTGCCAGGTATCATTCTGAGCACTTTCATATATTAACTCTGTGTGCAGTCATCACAATAATACTAAAATAGGTATTATTACATATTAGATTTTAGAAATGAAAATGTGAGAAACTAAAGAATAATTTATCCCACATTCACTAAAAAGTTGCTCTCTTTGACCTATGCCCTATCTTATTATCTCTTTTTCATCTTTACAATGAGACCATAGCTTCAGAAGTTTAGTGGAATTTGAAATAGTTTAAATATATGTTTGCATTTTGAAATCTTAAGTACCATATTGTTGGGACCATAAGATGCACCTGACAATAAAACACACAGTTTTTAGAGCAGGAAAACAAGGAAAAATATTCTGAACCAAATAGTATCAGTGTACTAAAATGTTCTGGGGTACCACACCTTCGGACCATAAGATTCACCCATGTTTCCCCCCACATTTTTTGGGGGGGAAGTTCGTCTTATGGTCCAAAAAAATACTGTATGATGATTTATGTACTTTTTATAACAGAGGTCACAATATTTTATAATGTAATTCCCAAAGAACTATGGATAAGATAGATATGTGATTTTTAACTACTTCACAATCATATCATACAATGAGATATGTTTAACCAGATTTGATTTCACTGTGCCAGTCAAGTTATTAATGATAAAATCCCACCATAGAGAAATAGGGGTCGCATAATAGTGGTTATTTTTTTTATAAACTGTATTTTATTCTTGTTGAGAATGTACACAGCAAATACATAGCCAGTCCAAGTATCTACATGTGCAAGTCAGTGGCACAGAGTGAGAGCTGTGCCACCACTCTTGCTCTCCTTTTTTTTGTTTTTTTGAATTGTTTTGTTTTGTTTTTTGTGGGCATCACTGCAGTTGCTCTCCTTTTCTGAGAGCTGTTCCTTCCCCATGAACACAATTTGTGGCCCCAGAAAGTTCCTAGATTCTAAGGTTCATTTTTAAAAAATGTTTCTTAATGGTTTATTAGCTCTTTTTTCCCCTTTTTATTTATTTTTATTTTTCATTTTTTCAATGAAGTATTTTCAGGTATCTGTAACTCACTTTATAGAAATCTTTAATGAATGTCTGTTTTTATTACTTAATGATGGCATCTAAAACAATCCTATCAGTCAATGTGTAAGAGACCTAAGGAACCCATGGGAAATCCACACTTTAAAAAACTCAGTATAAGTGCTGAGCCCCGGTGGCGTAAGTGGTTGAGTGCGGGACTGTGGCCTGGGGGCTTGGCGGTTCAAATCCAGCAGCGGCTCTCAGGAGCAGCGCTGGGTAGCTCCCACGACCACCAGAGGGCAGTGATGTCCCCCCCCCCCAAAAAAAAAAAACTCAGCATCAAATATTTCAACCTAGTTACCATGTCAGATTACAGCAGTCACTGACTGCATTGGAAGTATCATGTTTCATTAAAAAGATTAAAGAATTGATAGTGCTTGATTAAGTATTTTCTTATGTTTCTTTCTATTCTCATATAATTTAGTGCCTTATTTTTTTTCTAGTTTATGTTATGATAGCAATATTCTGCATAGCATCAGCAACAAGTCTGTACAACTGTCTTGCTACATTAATTCATAAAATTCCATGTGGACAATGCAGGTATGTATCTCTTATGGGGAATCCTAGACTGTTGATATTTGTCATTTGAAACAGTGTAAGGAAAAATACTGTTACACCTACATGCAAATATATAAATGTAAATTAAGTAAAATTTAATATTTCATTTATCAGCCTCATTTTTTTATCAGTCTCATTAACCTCAGTAGCCCACGTGACTGTTGTCTACTTATTGTGTTGGGCACCATAGCTAAAGAATATTTTCATCATTATAGAACATACTATTGAAATTAACAAACTAGTACTTATTTAAAATCAAGACTTTGGAATTAGTATTGCAATAGTTTTCTTATGACTGTGGTTAGTGTTTGCTTTCTTCCTATCAAGTGAACATTGTATGAGGAGGTTCCCCCACCCACCCCAGCCCCCCCAAAAAACAGAAAAAAAGCTCTGCTGGGTGTATCTTTTTTTTTGGGGGGGGGGGGCATCACTGCTCTCTGGTGGTGGGAGTAGGAGGCCCAGCCCCACCGCTGGAACTGAACCTCCATCCCAGTGGGCCGCAGTCCCACGCACAACCACCACGCCACCGGGGCTCAGCCCTGGGTGTATCTTTTGTAGTACACATTTTTCCCACTAGGTGAGTATCGAGCAGCTCTCTCTGAGTTAGTTCACCCAATGACTTCACCTGGGAACGTTCTCTCTCTGTGAATTTTTTTATGAAAGCAGTTTCACTCAGGAAAAAAATTTCACTTGAACCTTGTTTTTTATAATGACTGATTTAATTGAACAGTATGCAGCTGTGAAATTTTGTTTTCCTGCTCTGGAAAAGTGGTGCAGGAACTATTGGAAGGGTCAACACAGCTTCCAAGGACCAATGCTCTGGGAAAAACTCAAGTGTATGAATGGTTTTTTCAGTTCAAAACATGTAAGATGTCGATTGATGACAAACCTCGTTCTGAATTTCTGTCAACTTTCCAAATGGATGAAAATGTCAACTCTTAGTGCATTTGGCGTGTGTTCCACCAAGTCAGACTGTTAATCAAGCTTTCGATTTAGAGATTTTTTTTTAAAAGATTGCATAATAGCATGCAACAAAATAGGCCTGATTTGTGGCAGACAGGGATCTGGTTTGGCCACCATGACAGTGCACTGGTTTATGCAGCCATCTCAGCTTGCCAGTTGTGGGCATAAAACAGCATGCCCTGCTTGTCCCATGCACCTGATTCACATGACCTTGTCCCGTGTGACTTTGTTTTGTTTCTGCGCATGAAGAGGGACATGAAAGGACAGTACTTTGACCGTGTAAATGAGGTTAAAAAAAAAAAAGGGAGTTACTGTCAGCTAGCCAAACAGATGAGTTTGAAAGATGTTTCCATGAATGGAATTGCAGACTTGACAAATGTATTCAGTGTAACAGAGAAGAGTACATTGAAGGTGCTAAGGTGGTTTTGTAAAAAAACAAATAAAAGCATAGCTTTTGAGGGGAAAAAATCCTCGTTTTGAGGGGTACTCACTCATTTTATTTGCTGTGTGAAATAAGCTGTATCCATCTGTTTTTCAGGTTGGTGTGTCGTGGCAAAAGTATTGAAGTAAGACTTATTTTTCTCTCTGGATTATGCATAGCAATAACTGCTGTTTGGGCTGTGTTTCGAAATGAAGATAGGTATGAAGATTTTACTATTTTTGCTATTCTATTCTAATTTTGAGTAATTAAACTTTATTTGTTGGTGTTCGTAACAAATGATGAAACTTCTAGATTTCATTGGAAAACAAATGATGAAACTTCTAGATGTCAATACATTTCCCAGCTATTGATCCCTCCCTGTCCAGAATAAAAAAGTCCCAAAGACTAGCAGACCACATGCACCTTAGCAGCAGCCACACCCCTGAGACTAGAGGAACTAGATGGTGCCTGACAACCACTACCAGCCACTCTGAAAGGGATCCCACTAGGTCCTGTATAAAGAGGGAGAAAAAGGCAGAACAAAGCTCAACACTTAAAAGAAGATCAGGCTTACTGGTTATTCTAGTTCCTCAGTCACCCTTCAGGCCCAGGTCCACAACTAAACTCACCTCCTTCGCTCAATTTATAGCCAAACAATAGATAGATATGTACAAGGTAAACAGCACTAGGAAGGCAGCACTCCTTGGAACAATCAATCCTTCCAGATCACAAGGGCAGCTTTTACTCAGGGACAAAGTTCAGAAGGCAAAAAGGACTTGGAAAGGAGGAGGTAAAGCAAGAAGCACAAATTATAAGTGGGGTGAGTGATGTTACATAGTGGGGACTGTAAATTAATGAAGTGAAGCAAAATGTGTAAAAATTGTTGAATGGAAAACTGCTTTACTCTGTAAAGCTTCACTCCACAATAAAGTTTTCAAAGAAAAACACTATATTATGGCATTTGAATCTTTGGAAGTAGAGCAAAATTGAATAGATAAGAAACATCTGTGTTAATTTTCTCCTGCTTTAAGTATTGAATCATGTAATTTTATTGCTAAACTAGGCTTATCAAGATTATCTGGTCTAATTCCTTTATTTTCCTTACCTGTCTCCAGATTCTGATTTATTGTCATTTAAAAAATTTTTTCAATGACTTTCATAGTGCAACTTTTTCTTTTTAATATCTGTTTTAAATACTTTATCTGAAGAAAAATTACATAACTAATTAGGTACTCATTTAACAATTTATATAATATGAGAGTAAGTCAAGAAATATTGCTACACATCATAGAAACCTTTATTAAGCAAAAGTCAAAGTGTGAAGCTATTGTTTCTTGGTATGTTCATCTCAGTGTACTTATTTCCAAAAGCAGTATTTCCATCTCTTCAACCCTACCCTAAAGAAGTCTGCGTTCTTCAGTTTATGCCACTCAAAACAGTCATTTTGCATCTTCTGTGGACTCAAATTGTCCTCTTAAATGTTTTTTGAGTTTTAGGAATAAAAAGAAGTCTGAAGGGGCAAGATCAAGGTGTAAGGAAGATGGGGCAAGGTTTCCCAAAGAAATTCTCAAAGCTCTACCTGTCCCCACAGAATGAGCTGGTGCTGTGTTCTTGATGTAATTGTCCTCACCTTTTTCTTTTTATTTATTTTTTTTGGTGGGGGGTGGGCATCACCGCCCTCTGGTGGTCATGGGAGCTACCCTGCGCTGCTCCTGAGAGCTGCCGCTGGATTTGAAATGCCAAGGCCGCGGACCACAATCCCACACTCAACCACTTATGTCACCGGGGCTCAGCCATCTTCACCATTTTCTATCCCATATAGTTGTCAGGATTCTTAAAACTTATCTGCAATAAAATTTCTTAACCATCCTATGTTCTTTGAGAAAAATCTATCAAGATTACCCCTTTGGAATCTCCAAAAACAGACCCCATAGCCTTCCATCAGGCAGATTTCTCTTTGTTGAGTCTAACTAGTCCAATAGGCCCCTTGTATGCCACTGCTGATTGCACCTTTTTTCTGAAGACATCCTGATGACTGAAACAAGTGCATTACTGAGAGAACCTGTCTGAAGTCACTCCTGATTGCAGAGGCATCTTTAAACATGTTGCACTTGGAGTAAATCTGTACACGTATGAATTGGAACTTTAGTAGTAGCAGTACGTTGAGATTTACCTTCATATTATTTAATGACATTGGCTACCCTTTTTATAGTGTGTTGGCATTCTTATTTCCATTCTGGTTACTCTTTGTTTCCATTGACCTAACATCTTTGCCCCTCTTTAACTTCTTCTCTTTGGCATAAAGTAAATGTTGACTTGTACATCCTATTTAGATGATTGTTTAGAAGAGCACAGTACATGTGGGCTTATTTTATAAGCCATTCTATCTTTTAGTTTATAGTTGGCCGCTAGGAGTAGTTTATGTTCCAGGGTTTCCACAGTGATAGTTGATGGATTCCTCTCATCTTAATCTGTCCATAAATCTGCCCCTCCCCCTTTTTTTCCAATAATTTGAGTTATGCTCTATATTTTTTCCTTTCAGTACATCTAGGACCATAAGAACAGTCACTAGTGGTAGCCAGACTCCTACTGTTACAATTTGCTCTAGTTATTATGTGATTTTTTTGTTTGTTTTGCTTTTATGTAATATTGTCATCATCTTTAAATAAGCTATGTTAAAAAGCAGATATTGTGCTAGTGTGTTTAAGTTCATATAGAAAAGTGCAAAATTATACCTGAACTATGATATCACCACCTTTTAAGTAAGGCAGGGATATGAGAAAATATCCATTTATCTGTCCATGTGCAGAAATGATAACCAAAAAATACATATACTTAAGTTTATCTGATAGTTTATAAGTGAAATAATTAAGGACTGAAAAATTCAATGACTTAGAGAGGAAGATTAGTGCAATTTCAAGCAGCCTCAGAAGCTAAGTTAGCCCCATGATAATTTGCATATAAGTTTCTCCCCCTTCCCCCCCACCCCACTCACTTATACAGTGAGTTGCATAGCTATTTCTTTATGTTTCAGTTGTCTGGGTATATGTTAATATCAATATTTATTGTTATGAACTACTTTCTAAAAAATTATTTCTATAAATTCAAGATTAAATATAAGTATGAATTTATGTTTATCTTACATATATACTCTGCAGAAATAACCTTCAACATCTTAGTATTATATTTCTTCGCTCTACTGGGGTGGTAAATGTGGATAATAGGACTTTTTTGTGTAATAGTTGCTACTTTGATAATTGGATAGTCTAATCATAGCAATAGAACAGTATTACTTTAATGATGTATTTCTTGCGAACTTTCATCTAAAAATAACTGCATAAAACAATCTTTTGATTTTAGGTGGGCTTGGATTTTGCAAGATATCTTGGGGATTGCTTTCTGTCTGAATTTAATTAAAACACTGAAGTTACCTAACTTCAAGGTATGAGTGTATTGCTTTACAAACTAAAATATATTTTCTCTTCAAAAGTACTTTACTATGGTATGGTTTACTTACAATAAAATGCACCTTTTATATAGTCAGTTGACATTTTATAACTATAATTATGTAACCATTGCCTCATTCAAGTTGTAGACCTTTCTCACTGTTGCTCAAAGCTCTGGTCCACACCATGACCATCAGTTTCATTCCGTGCCTTCAGTCCTAGCAACCAACTGATCTGCTAGCATAATTTATGTGGTCATTTATATAATATAGTAGAGTCATTAAATCTTTACCAAATTAAAGTACCAGGGAAAGAACTTTTTTTACCCCCCCAGTGAATTTTTATAAGTTGATTAAAAAGAAGTTTGAGTGTAGTATATAAAACTACAAATAGTAACTGTAAAATATGTCTTTTAAAATAGTATTAAGGGCTGAGCCCCAGTAGCATAGTGATTGTATACAGGACTACAGCCCACTGGGGTGGAGGTTCAAATTCAACAGCAGCTCTCCAGGAGCAAGGCTGGGCCTCCTACTCCCACCAGAGGGCAGTAATGCCCTCCCAAAAAATAGTATTAAAAATTAAAAATTGCTCTTGAATAAGCAATAGTTGTCATGACAAGCAACTTAAAATTTGAAATCTATAAACTGTTCAGACTTAAATATATAAATATTTAAGTCAGTAATTGAATGAATTAATTCTTTATGCAGCTAGTTGCAAGAAATCATTAAAATTTTGGTGTAAAAGAAGTTAATATTCTAATATATGTTCAAATATTTATTTATACTTGCAAAATAGTGTAGTCTTTTAATGTAGGTGTAAGAAATTTGACCTTTAATTTTTTTTCTTCGACAGTCATGTGTGATACTTCTAGGCCTTCTCCTCCTCTATGATGTATTTTTTGTATTCATAACACCATTCATCACAAAGGTATGATCTTTGGAATATTGAAATTCATGAGGAAATATGCTAAGGATGAGAATCTTAAACATTTCAGGGATGTATAGCTTTATTTAGCAGAAAACATTTGTGTTTTCTTCTCTGACAGGTTTCTGGCGTACACAGGTTCTGACTTTTGCAGGTTGTATTATATTTAATTACCCCAAATTATAGCTACCTATACTGCTGTGGATGCCTTAGTGGCACAGTAGATTAGGCATAGGACTGCTAACTGAGAGGTTGGCAATTCAAATCCACCGAGAGTCTGTGGGAAGAAGTTGTTGCATGTTCTTCGGTAAAGATTCACACACTTGGAGATGCTATGAAGTAGTTCTACTCTGCCTTTCTGGGTTATTAGGGAGCCCTGGTACTATAGCGGCAACACACTGAGCCACACACTGAGGCACACACTGAACCAACACACTGAGCCACACGGTCAGCAGTTAAAAGACCCCAAGCCACTCCAATGGAGATGAAGCTTTCTGCTCCAGCAGAGAGTTACAGTCTCTGAAACCAACATGGACAGTTCCACCCTGTCTTTTAGGAATTGACCCCATGAAGGTGAATATTTACCATAGTTTGACAGGGTCATAATGAATCAGAATCAACTCAGCAACAGTGGGTTTGGTTTGTGAACTTACTTTCCATGTTTTACTGCAACAAATAATTCTTCTTTCAAATAAGAGACTAAGGTTCAACTCCTGGCTAGTACACCTCATATGTGAGCGGACGTTTGAGTGTTGCTCTGTTGCTGCGCCAGTTTCATACAGATTAGGAAGAACCACTTGAAGATCCACTTTGGAAAAATCAGCCAATGAGAATACTACGGATCACAATGGTCTAAGCTGTAACTGATCATGGCGATAGCACTGGACCAGGCAGAATCTCTCTGACTTGTGCATAGATCGGATCACCATGAGTTTAGATCAGCTGCGTGAACCCTAACTGCAAAACTGCTACTAGCACATGCCTGTGCCCTAATGATGAGTTATTTGCTTCATTGAGCAATTTCATGTTAGCTGCTATCGAGTTGGCCCTCCAACACGGTGAACCATTCAATAATGGGATTGATCATTTTATTGTGTTATCCACTTACAAATGTCAAACATGCCTACACACAACATTTTTACTATCTTCACATAAAAATATTCAGTAACTTAAAAGGCACAGGGTAATAATAAAGGTGCCTTTGAACTTTCCTTCTTCTGTGATTAGGAAATGTTTCATTTTTTCCCATCTTAGTTTCTATTGATTAGGAATGTAATTTCTAGCAATTTGACCTGGTGGGAAAGACTGAAGTACTCTTTGGAGTTTATTGTTACAGACTTCAGCACCTTCTTATTTGTAGCTATCAGGGTTATAGCTCTTACTTTAATAAATAACAACATAAAACCAAGATACTTAATTTCTGATGTTATGGTTTTAAAATATTGAATATTGGACATTTAAATATATCCTTGACCCAACTACTAGTGGTCTTATAATGAGTTGGTCAGGCAGGTAAGCAATGAGTATGTACGGTTAAAAACCTGCCTTTACTCATTTTTCTCACCTACCATTGTGCTTGATATATCTTACAAGTAATGTTATTCAAATTTTTTATTTATTTATTTATTTATTTTTAGGCATCACTGCCCTGGTGGTGGGAGTAGGAGGCCCAGCCTTTGCTCCTGGGAGCCGGAATCGAACCTCCATCCCAGTGGGCTGCAGTCCCGCGCACAACCACTACGCCACCGGGGCTCAGCCCGTTATTCAAATTTTTTAATCTATGAGAGGATGACAGTGATTTTCAGTTGAATGTTTTATATAGCAATTAGACAATGAACCGGAGTGTGGTCTTAAATCTAGAAATTTGATTACAACCTAGGAATTTGTCTTAAGGAACTATATTCATTATCAGTTTATTTTCTTAAACTCTTTTGACTTAACCCTTCTGTAACCCAAAGACTTAACATGAGGAAAAGATTTTAGGGCCTTAGAGATTTTATCCCTTTTACTTAGTGACGGTTATCAGCAAGATTCTTTTAAAAAAAACACTCAGATAATTTCTCTAATATGCCCCACCCACATGGAAAATATTATAGTTAGTCCATGGTATTTACCAAAAAATTGTTTATTTTTCTGTTACGTATTTTCTGATGTATGTGAGTAAAGTAAAGCATAAAATGGGTGTTTTGTTTAACCTTTGCTTGCTACTTCAAAATGTTTCCCCTTTCCACAACAGGAAGGAACTTTTTAATGAACTCCTCACACAGCCCCCATAAAGCATAAAAAATAACCTTTAGTCAGACACAAGGAGGGAAATTCAGTTAAGATTAATATTTTGATTGGATCATAGAAAGCAGGCAGGGCTAAAATTGGAAGGAGTCGGGTGAGAGAAGCTGCTCTTTTTCTTTAGGGTTCAGTCTTTTCAAGTTCATCTTTATCTTATTGCTTTGGTAAATAGCTAGAATAGATGTTATACATTTACCCAAATAAAGTTACCAATACTAACTATAAAGTGGCATATTTTAATATTTTATATAGTCCTATTCAATGTGACTGCAGCATGGGCTCAAAGGTTTGTGAGGAGGCCCAGGAGCAGCAGGCAATGTTTTGTGCTTTGCATAGAGGATTCATGTGAATCAAACTGACTTTATGTCGCCTCACAACAATAGCAGCGGCAGCTTTCAGGGTTATCACTGAAAGTGACATGGAGCCACCTAGGACATATTGTCACTAAAAGCATTTGTAGATATTGTGAATATTGCATCTTAATATGTCAGAATAAAGCAGTGCTCAAAAGTCCACTTCAGTAACCTATGCGTGGTTTATGTCAGTTTCTAATGATGGTTAACTTCTGATGAAGTAAACAGTATGTTAGGGGAACTTTGTTAAAAAAAAAATCCCTGCCATCAAGTCAGTGACTCAATCAACCCTCATAGGACAGGGCAGATATGCCTTTGCAGGTTTCTAAGACAATAATTCTTTATAGGAGAGCCTCGCCTTTCTCCTGCTACATAGCTGGCAGTTTTGAACTGCTGACCTTGTGGTTAGCAGCCCAACAGGTAACCACTACACCATTAGGACTTTTTATAGATTATTTCAATTTCTTTAATCTTTAGAGACTGTTGTGAGAGAAAAGCAGGCTATAACCCATTTTAAGGAGCTCTGATGATTTAGTGTTCAAAGTGTTTGGCTGCTGACTAAAAAATATGTAGTTCAAACCCACCAGGGGAAAGATGGGCAGTCTGCTTCCCAAAAGATTACAGAATTGAAAACCCTGCTCAGCAGTTTTACTCTGTCTTACAGGCTCACTATGAATTGGAAATGACTCAGCAGCAATGGGCTTATGGCTCATTTTCAATGTATTTACAGCATGTCATAGGGCATGCTACTTAACAATGGCAGTTTGTTTCCTGTAAATGATTGGACAACTTCTTCTATCTTCCTTCTTGATTTCAGAACGGTGAGAGTATCATGGTGGAACTTGCAGCAGGACCTTTTGGAAATAATGAAAAGGTAGGGATGGTGAGCAATAGAGTTGGCTGCTCGGTGTATGTTTGTGGGTCTAATTAATCATTTGTCTTCCCATGTATTCCTTGGGTGTGTAGTGCATGCGAAGATATTGTAAAGCTTTATTTCTCACACAATATAGCCCTTTTCTTAGATATTCTAGATTATTAAATCCTATTGACTTGGGTTTCATCCTAGAATGATGGAAACTTTGTGGAAGCCACTGCTCAGCCCTCAGCTCCCCATGAGAAAGTAAGGATTGTATTTCAGATATGTTCATTGGGCTTTAAATCACACCCTCTTGAGATAAGACTCTTTTGGGGGGGAAATTCAGATTCCCCCCCAAAAAAATCTATTTAAAAGCCTAAGTCCTATTCTTTAATTTTTAAAATGTTAAAGATTAGATGCGGGAATACTGGATTAATACTCATAATTCTTCCTGTGTGTTGTGTGTTTCATTTTTAAAGTTCCTACTATATAATGTATGTCCTCTGATTTGAAGTTCTTTAAAATTGTTCAGAAAATTATTCTGTCAGTCTTTCTCTGTCTGAAAGAGACGGGTAAATAACCCTAAAAGGTATGGTGACAGTTTGTGTTCCGCTTTTTTCTTATAGTTACCAGTTGTCATCAGGGTTCCAAAGCTGATCTATTTCTCAGTCATGAGTGTATGCCTCATGCCAGTGTCAATATTGGGTTTTGGCGACATTATTGTACCAGGTATGTGAGGATTTCAGCAAAAATTGATTTAAAATTATGTTTAAAATACACCTTAGAATTACTAACGCTTTCAGTCAAACAGTGCACTGTCCTGTTAGGTAATGAGTAACACAAGAGAATGCACTCTTCCAACAATAGGAGGTCAAAAGGGTGGCCTTTGCCAGGGATAAAATGTAGAGGCCAGGAAGAATAGGAAAGACAGATGAATGAAAATGGGAAACAGGAAGGAAGTGGGAAAAGTGCTGTTGTATTGTGAGGATGGCAAGCAATGTTACAAAATAAGATGTGTGAATTATTAGATAGCAAATCATTTTCTTTGCAAACATTTATGCAAATCTTAATTAAAAGTTGAAAATTTAAAAAATTTACTTTATCTGTATTAAGATGCTCTTGGTGACACAAGTGATGAGCACTTGCTGGACTGCTAATCAATACTGGTGCTTTGTACCCACAAAACAGCCCTGCTGGAGAAAAGCCTGGTGATCAGCTTCTACAATGATGAAGGCCAAGAAAACTGTTCTGTTTTGTAACACAGTGGATCACCATGATCAGACTCTAGTTACCAACATTAAAAATAATCACTATCAAATAGTTCTGGCTGGTATTAGAACAATGACAATGAGAGAAAATGTTTAAAAAATAACTTTCAGGTTGACAAAATAAGCCTGAGTTGTACTAGACAAATATACAAGGGGATTTCAAAAAGTTCATGAAAATGGAATGAAGATCATGGAATTTTGTTGTGAAGTTTTTGAGGCCCCCTCAGAGCTCAAAAAGTGTCCTAGAAGACACAAATGGGATCAATGTAAGCCTGTTCCCTAAGAAGGTGCCTTTTGTGAAGATGAGAAGATGAGGGCTGGGAAAATAAAGTAGGAGAAAGGGAACACACTTAACATGATTAAAGAGAATATTGATACATTGTGATAGATGTAGCTAATGTCACTGAACAATTTGTGTGGAAATTGCTAAAAGGGAGCCTAAATTACTGTGTACGCTTTCGCCTAAAGTTCAATAAAATGTTATTTTTTAAAAATATTATATTGTAAGCAAAAAAAGTTCTCGTGTTAGCCTTGGATTCCTTGAATAGCTATATCTTTACATTCATCCCCAATTTTACTAGTTCTACTCAAATGCTATATAAAATCTTGTATGTAGTATCTCTATGACTTGGAATCAACTTCCCATAGTAAATGTGAAAGATGTCAAACAAAGACATTTCTGCAAAAGCAGTTTTTGATAATACATGACTCAGTTCTGAAAGCTAAATACTAATTTGGGTTAAAACACTTTTTAAAAAATAATGTGGAGGGCTGAGCCCCAGTGGCGTAGTGGTTGTGCGCGGGACTGTGGCCCACCGGGACGGAGGTTGAATTCCAGCATTGGGGCTGAGCTCCTACTCCTACCACTGGAGAGCAGTGATGCCAAAAAATAAATAAATATATAAATAAATAAATAATGTGGAAACATTAAATGGCAAATGTAGTAAAAATAGCAAGGAATACTGTATGGAAGTTACTGATTATAAAGAACCCCAAACTAATTAATTCACAAATTAATAAAGATAAGGTAAACATTTTAAAGAAAATTTAAAGGGTTAAATGTCATTCTTAGTGTTCTACGATATGGTTGATTTAATAAATACATTTAATTCTGAGATTGCATCTTTGAGGTGGTTCAGCAAATTTCTTAAAAGAAATACTGTATATACTCGTGTCTAAGCCAAGTTTGTCAGCACATTTTTATACCGTTTTGTAAGTAAAATTAGATGCCTCAGCTAATATTCAGGTTGGCTTATACTCAAGTATATATGGTAGGTAGTAAAATGGGTTTTCTGCCTACCTATGTGTCCACAAACCAGAGTCTGTATTTCACTTTTAGTTGATCTTTTTGTATCAAAATGCCAAATTATTTTATTGTGCTAGATAAAGAGCCTGCATGGCACAGTGGGTTATGCGTTCTGCTGTGATCCAAAACATCAGCAGTATGAAACCACCTGCCACAGGAGACATTACGGGGCTTGCTATTCCTATGAACAGTTACAGTCTTGGAAACTCATATGGTTATAAATCTTTAAAGTCTACATGTAAAACTTTGTCTAGAATTCAAGGTGTTTTACTAATACCATGAGGCAAAACTGGAAGTTAAACACAAAAAGTTATATATATACTGTTGCCATAGTTAGAGTTGAGTTTGTGTTACAGTTTTTTTTTTTTAATTTTTTTTTTTTTTATTTTAGGCATCACTGCCCTCAGGTGGTGGGAGTAGGAGGCCCAGCCTTTGCTCCTGGGAGCCGGAATTGAACCTCCATCCCAGTGGGCCGCAGTCCCGCGCACAACCACTACGCCACCGGGGCTCAGCCCTGTGTTACAGTTGTTTTAAGAAAATAATATGAGATTTTTTTTTTTTAGGTCTACTGATTGCGTACTGTAGAAGATTTGATGTTCAGATTGGTTCTTCTATATACTATGTTTCATCTATAATTGGTAATTTTTTTGTTTTTTACTTGTACTATGTTCAGTTGCCGGAAGAAAAAGTAGAAGCCTGAAAATAAGGAATTCTGCATTCTAATTCTTTGCTATTAAGTGTAAGACAAATTTTTCAATTAAAGGGGATAGTGAAACTTTAATATTTTTATCACAAGGTTTTTAAGGCTTAAAAAGGGAATTAGATGTGAAAGAAAAAGATTCTATCTTACATATATAAAATGCTTATTAGAGCACCTGACACATAAACAGACAATAAATTATTGATCATTATGATATTAGATTTTAGAAAATGTTATATGGATAAATATTTGTGTGTGTTTACATACATATACATATATATTAACAGCATCTCATCTGTGGCAGCAGAAGTAATTATTACTCTGTTTCTATTATTAAGAGTAGTATTTAAAGGACACAAAAGGAAAAATGTAAGAAATAAAAATACTTTTGCCAGTCCTGAATATATTAAGGAGCTGTCCCAAAGTTCACTTCCCAAAATTCTCATGTCAGGTAAATAGCCTCCATCAGCTAGCCAGGCTTTCAAGTCCACAGTAGAATTGAGTCCTGTAAACTGAATGTGTGTATTAATAATAGGGAGGGAGATTGTGAGAAATAGGTGTCCTGACAGCAAGAAAGAACAGTTATGTAAAGGGACAGGTGGAAATTAATTAATTAATTAAACTAACAAGAAAAGAAAGACAGTGGGAACTATTGCATATTATATACCCTATGATCATTAATGTATCAAGAGTCCAATTGCAGTCAGTATGATGGAATAAAAGAACACTCAATAAAAGGCAGACAACAGGGATTCCATCAATTTTGCTATATAAGTGAGCAAGTTACTTAGGTCTGTCTCCATTGCCTCTTTTATGAAATGAAGGACTAAATTGTCCACAAAGAGTTTTCCATCTATAATATTCAGGTACCTATAATGAGAAATTGATTCATTAATAAACCAACAAATCTCATTTGGTATGGACTTATTTTAAAAACCTAAGTACTAATTTTAACTATCTAAGATTTTAACACATGAGAGCCTTAAGTCACTATAGTATTTCTCAGTGATACATGATTCCATTAGTATTAAAATAGCAGTTTTAAACTTTTTGAAAGCTCTCAAGTACTAACTATGAAAATAATGAAATTATGAAGAGACATCAAGGCAAAAATGTCCTCAGAAATATTTTTTAAACCCATGCTTCAATAAGAAGGGCAATCCAGTCAGTAATGTGTAGAAATGACTGATACTTGGTATTACCTTGCAGCCTATGCGGTGGGCATGATTCTGACATTTGTTGTCTTGGTGCTGATGAAAAAGGGACAACCTGCTCTCCTCTACTTGGTACCTTGTACTCTTATCACTGCCTCAGTTGTTGCATGGAGACGTAAGGAAATGAAAAAGTTCTGGAAAGGTAGCAGCTACCAGGTAAATGCTTATGCTTCAGTTACCAATTTTCTATTGTTTTTAACTTAGCTTCTTAACTCTCATTGGAACGGACTATTTGAGTTACTGTAAATCTTTCAGCAGATCATCAGTTTTCCCCACACTTTCCTTCCCCAAACTGTTCACCTGCTGCATCATCTCCCCACTGAAATGTGATGCCCAAACCTGTGCCTCGAGACAGCTACCAAGACGTGAGAGAGCATCAAGGGAGATGGCATTTCATCTTGAATTTTCAAAATGCACACAAAAAGATGTAGATTTCATGAGAGAGAAAATGCTATTATAAAATAAGTGCTGTATTTTAATAAGAGCCCTAGAGTTGTTGTTGTTTTTTTTTTTTTGGGGGGGGGGCGGGCATCACTCCCGCTGGTGATCGTGGGTGCTACCCAGTGCTGCATCTGAGAGCTGCCGCTGGATTTGAACCGCCAAGCCTGCAGGCCGCAGTCCCACACTCAACCACTTATGCCACTGGAGCTCAGCCCTGAGTTTTAGAGTTTTACAGCTAAAAAGTACTCTCTTCAATATCTAAATGGCCTAACTAAATTATCCCGGAGGTTCATTTTAGATTTAAATCTAACAAGCTTAACCATTGTTTAAAATTCTAGAACAGAGGCAATCTAGTTATTGTAGTTTGTTCCATTTGAGAGATTTTCAATGAAGTTAAAGCCCTTCTGCTGAGCCCTGGAGGCCTAGAGGTTGTGTGCAGGACTGCAACCCACAGGGTTGACAGTTCAAATCCAGCAGCAGCTCTCCAAGAGCAAGGCTGAGCTTTCTACTCCCACAAGGGCAGTGATGCCACACACAAAAAAAACTAACAAAAAAACACACACTTCTTTTCCTGATCTACTAGTACAGTCTGTTTGCACTGAACTTATTAGGGGTTGGGGAAGCCTAGCCTGTGAAGATTAGGGCCATAGTATTGACTCCTTTGTGAGCAGTTGGCTCTGCTTTTGCTCTATTATGACTTACCTTCCTCCACCTACCCTCATGCATGTGCATCCATGGTCACATGAGCAAAAAGGCCAACAACTTTAGATGGATGACTGCAATTCTATTCCTAGATAAACAGCTCAAAGTTCATGTTTGGCAGATGGTTTATCCATAGTATCATATTTGTTTATAAGAGTTACTGAACACATTAAGTTCAACATACTTCTTTAACTGGAAGAAGCATGGATCTAGAATTATATCATTTCTTTGCGGTGTGAATAAAGTAATACCTGCCTTGTCTATCACAACATAGTGCCTCAACTTACAAATCCATATACATAGAATTTCCTTATGACCTCAGCATCCTTGGCTAAACTGTGATAGCTTTCAGCTTTTTTTTTTTTTTGCTTTTAATGCTCTTATGAACGTGATTTTTACATACAGGTTTTCTTTTTATTTTGTACAGATTTTAAAAAATAAAAGTATTTCTACGACAGACACTCTATGACTAAACTTTGAAAGTCATATCCTCAAAAGTGATCTTCATCACTGTGGTCTTATTTTATGGTTTTATAGTTCTTCATTTAGCAAATGTGTGTCTAGCAGTTCTATGAGCCAGGTGCTATTTTAAGTACTGGTAACACAAGGTGAACAAATTAGAAACAGAACTGCTCTTGTGGCCTTGTGAAAGTGAGGGTCGAATGAGGAGTGCAGATAAAATCACTAGCAATGTGAGTCCAATGCGTTGAGTGCCATGAAAGCCAGGGGCAGGATCTTCAGTGCATGTGGTTGCATGACAGAACCACTGATGATTAGAAAAGGCTCCCTAGGAAATATCACATTTTACTCCCACCAGGACAGTGATGCCAAAAAAAAAAAAAAACCACATTTATCTTGAGCGTGTTTGTTCCATGTTGAGGTAAGCATTAGGTACAAAAGCTCAGAAGGAACAAGAATGTCCTAGGACCCAAATAAAATTTAGGATGACTATAATATTAACTAAGAGTAGGGGAGCTATAGAAAGAGCCTATGGGCTTTTGCAATATATGTAAAATAGTTGAAACTCTACAGATATCAGTGAATCACTTAAGAGTTTTTGAAATCTAGAAGAGGGATTGAAAAATGACATTACAGGAAAAAAACGATAACAGCCTGAGTTAGGTAAAGTAGTTAAGATAAAGAGAAATTTTCAAGGTCATTAGAGGCATCACTAGAAGTTTATTAGATTTAGTGTGGGGAAAGGAGGAGGAAGCAATGTCCAGAAGTTTTTTGATTGAGTAGGTAGCTTGAGATAAAGGACAATAGATTTGAGAAGGAAATGTTTATCATTGAATCCTATGTTGGATATATCAAAGTACCTCCAGGAAAATAGGAGTAATAAGCCATTAAATAAGTAAGTCTGGTCTATAAACAAGAGACGGAAACTTGGTAGTGCCAGCAAACTCAGTGAATGAATGGATGAGAGAACAGAATATAGGTGCCCAAACTTATTTGGCCTACCACCCCCTTTTCGTTTAAAAAAGAAAAAATAACTTAGGGCCCCTCGCAATTAAAAATTTTTATACTTGTTTAGAAAATTATGATGGCAACATATATACATATATGCTTGATGCAGTTGATGTATCAATTATTATAAGTGCTGTAAGGGCCCCCAATAAAATAATCTGTAAAAAAAATTTTATACTACAGCTCACAATCCAGGATAAAGTGTAGATCTACTTTTGTAGCACCCCCTGGATTCTTCCAGCACCTCTCCCCAAGGGGATTAGGAAACACACTGTATAAAGGAATAAACTTAGAACTGTGAGCAAAGGTATCTATTATTCTCCCCACCTAGAGATAATCACTGCCTTCCTTTATGCCTTTTTTTTTAAACTAAAAGATCATTTTATTGGGGACTCTTACAGCACTTATAATAATCGATACATCAATTACATCAAGCATATGTGTACATATGTTGCCATCATTCTTTTCTAGACATTTCCTCTGCCTTTCTGGATAAGTAAATAGGTAGATGATAACCCTTTTCAAATACTTCTTTATTTTGCTTTTTTTGGTTGCTGTTTCTCTTGAAATTCCATACAAAGACAATTAACAATTTTAATTGCTGTACATTATTCTCCCATATGCTTATACCATACTTTATTTACCATTTCCTTTTGACACAGTAATTTTTTTCATCAAGCAATTGTCCAAAAATTAGTGAAAATCTGGGTATAATTGAAAAGATGTCCGTTGAGGTATTTCTAGTTATCCTTTCTCTATTTTGAATGATGTGTAGACTCATATCCTTCTAGGAAGCCAATAAAATTCTTACATAAATAAGCCCTAACATTTATTTCCACTTTAATTCTTCTTCTTAGTTGTGTTTCAATTACAAAGTAATACATGTTTTCATTTTTTTAAAGTAATAGGAAGGACCTGAAGAAAAATGAGAAGAACCTTTATTAGCCATTCTAGCCTCACACCAATCTTTAGGGTTGGAATAGTTGAATAATTAGAGGTGTTATATGCTTGAATATAATAATTCAAGGTTTCTTAGGAAATATTCTCGGAGTTAGTCTAATTCCTCCCTTCTCCCTCTATAATGTTCATTAGGGAGAAAAGGAGGTGGTAGGTAAGAAAGAATTCAACCAAGATATCCATTGATACTCATATTGTCTGGACCATTGGTTTGGACCATCCACGTTTTATTCTTAAATATCATGATTTTTCTTTTTTATACATATTGTGATTTTGAAATATATATATGTATATATATAATTCTGTTTCACATAAACTACTTATAACAGAAAAGATTACTGTAACTGGACACAAACCGTTAAAAAGTCCATGAAAGCAGATTCCAGGAGCTTCACCACATGATACAAGGCCTAAGTATGATAAGTATGATAACTATAAGAAAATCCATGAAAAAGTATCTGAAAAGATAGAGGTGCGATAGTAAGGCATGATGAAGAAGGTAGATGGTGCTCAGCTATCAGGACAACTTTGGTAACTTGCAACATGATAGCCTAATTGTATTAGAATATAAAATAACCATGATAAAGAGAATGGAGCCTAGTTACAGGTTGCTTGAGTTTGAATCCATTACTATTGGCTATGTGACTTTGGTATACTAGTTAGTGTTGGGCTGTTAACCACAAAGTAGCAGTTTAAAACCCCCAGCTGCTCCACTGGAGAAAGATGAAGCCTTCTGCTTCCATTGCTTCAGCCTCGGAAACCACAGGGACAGCACTGCTCTGCCAGGTTTCTGTCAGTCAATAGCAGTGAATGACAGTGGGCCAACCACTTCGCTTTGGAGCATGTGGGTTTCCTGAATAGGAGCTCCGGTGCTGTAGTGCTCCTGCTGTGCACTGTGATCCACAAGGTGTGCAGTTTGGAACCAGCAGCAGCTCTGCAGAAGACTGGACTTTCTACATGCATAAAAAGTTACGATGATCCTGAAACCCACCCGAGTTCAGTGTAAGTCATCATTGACTTTATGTCTGTGAGTGAATAAGTGAGGTTTCCTAAGTTAGAAAATGATGTAGTAAGCATCCTACTTCTGAGAATTCTTCTGTGGATTATAAGAGGGACTTCCAAAAGTTTGTGGAAAACTAGAATTGAAAAGTAATGGAATTTTTTAACCAACTTTTTGAAGTCCATTCATGTATGTTAACATGTGAAAGGATAGTAAGTAGGCAGCATAGCACAAACACTATGCATGCATTTGCTATTACTGTTTGTAGGAGTCAATGATTTTTTGTTTGTTTGCTTTGGATGTTATTTTTCTATTTATTAACTATTTTTTTCATTTTCCTGGTTGGTGTTTGTTAAATCTGATTCTCTAACTTATTTGTTTTTTTATTATTATTTATTATTATTATTTTTTAAGGCATCACTACCCTCAGGTGGTGGGAGTAGGAGGCCCAGCCTTTGCTCCTGGGAGCTGGAATTGAACCTCCAACCCAGTGGGCTGCAGTCCCGCGCACAACCACTACGCCACCGGGGTTCAGCCTCTCTAACTTATTTGTAAAAGAATTTGATAGCCAACGCAAGTCTCAGATAACAAATTCTATTAGACTCAACCATGTCATTTACACTAAATATTCTACAAAGAATAGATATATCCTGAAATTTTAGGCAAGCTAGTTGCATAATATTAAAAATTAAATTATTACCAGAGGACAGTCTATTTCCCCACCCCACCCCACCACCACCCCGAAATAAGCATTTTTGAAAGTTACTGAATATGAAGCCATTACAAAACTTGTCCAGTTTTATGGGAAAATTTTTTTCTCATTGATTTTTTTTTTTTAGCTTTTTGTAATTTGGTTGAAAGTTTACAGAGCAGATTGGGTTTCCAGTCAAAAGTTCATAAGCTTGTGTTGAGTGGGATTGATTGCACGCAGCAAAATGTCCTCCCTGAGCTTGACATTTCCACTGTCCTTCTTTCCTAGCCCTTCCTGCCTTCTGGTCAGGTACCATCCTTTGCTCGCGTATAGAGTGTGTTATTCTACTTAACCTTGAACTATGGTCTTGAGCAGCCCCCTGGGCTGAGAGAGTCATTCTCTCACAGTATTTGGTATGGTCATATGTTCTCATGACTCCCCCCTGTATTTTCTGCTGTAAGGAGCCTAGCTGCATACTATAGGGGATGTGTTCGCCTGCTAACCTCAAGATCAGCGATTCAAATCCACTAGCGTCTCAGCTGGGAGAAAACGAGGCTTTTGTTGTTGGTAAATCTTTACGGCCTCACAAAGCCTGGGAGTCAGTTTTCCTATGTCCTATAGTGTTGCTAAGACCACCTGGCAGTGGATTTGATTTTGGTTGGTTTATGCTGTATGGGATTCATGGAGCACATAGGTAGGAATATTTACAATCAAGCCTATATATATATTCATGAGTATAGCCCAGATTTCTTGCCCATATTCAGCCCTATACATGTATAGGTTATTGCTGTTACCATTATGGTGTGATTAGGTATGTAATAGTATTTTCCATATATACTCATTTATAAGCTGAGTTTTTCAGCATTTTAAAAAAATTATTTTATTGGAGACTCATATCGATCCA
This sequence comes from Nesogale talazaci, assembly GCA_004026705.1. Taxonomy (NCBI): domain Eukaryota; kingdom Metazoa; phylum Chordata; class Mammalia; order Afrosoricida; family Tenrecidae; genus Nesogale; species Nesogale talazaci. The sequence goes on along the minus strand of PVJH01005662.1, from coordinate 44,080 downwards.
TACATCCATCCATTGTGTCAAACACATTTGTACAATTGTGCACATTTTTAATGCAGAGTTTGTGGTACATTGTGTTTCATTCTCAAAATATTTGCTTCCTACTTGAACCCTTGGTATCACCTCCTCATTTTTCCCCTCACTCCTCCCTCATCCCTCCTTCATGAGCCCTTGATAATTTATAAATTATTATTTTGTCATAGCTTCCACTGTCTGGCATCTCCTTTCATCCACTCTTCTGCTGTCCATCCCCCAGGGAGGAGGTTATATGTAAATCCTCGTAATTGGTTCCCCCTTTCTATTCTACCTTCCTTCCTCCCTCCCAGTATCACTACTCTCACCACTGGTCCTTAAGGAATCATCTGTCTTGGATTCCCTTTGTTTCCATTTCCTATCTGTACCAATGTACATCCTCTGATCTAGCCAGATTTGTATGGTAGAATTGGGATCATGATAGATGGTGGAGGAAGCATTTAGTAACTAAAGAAAAGTTGGATGTTTCATTGTTGCTACACTGCACCCTGACTGGCTCATCTCCTTGTGACCCTTCTGTAAGGTGATGTCCAGTTGCCCACAGATGGGCTTTGGGTCTCCAATCTGCACTCCTCCTCATTCACAATGACATGATTTCTTTGTTCTTTCATGCCTGGTACTTGATCCCTTCAACACCTCATGATCACGCATGCTATGCTTCTTCCATGTGGGGTTTGTTGTTTCTGAGCTAGATAGCCGCTTCTTTACCTTCAAATCTTTAAGACCTGAGATGCTTTATCTTTTGATAGATGGGTAGCCATCATCAGCTTACTTCACCACTTTTTCTTATGCAACCATTTGTCTTCAGCATTCATATAGGGAAGGTGAGCTCACAATGATAGGATTTTTTGTTATTTGATGCCTGGTACCTGATCCCTGCGACACCTTGTTATCACACAGGTTCAGCACATTTTTAATGCAGATTTTGTGATAAAATTAGGTGCCCAAACTGATATTCGGATTGGCTTATACTCAAGTATAAATGGTGCTTTATTATTATTTTTAACTTTCTCATATAATTTTGTGCCATTTTATTGTTCTGTGTGTATAAGCCCTTATAAAAATAGCCCAAGTCTTAAAAGAGTGAAGATAAACAAACGACCATCTAGCTCAGAAGCAACAAACCCCACTAGAACACTCAAGTTCTAGTTAGTGTAGAGTAAATAAATGTTTATTTTCTTGAGTGAAAACCAGTGACCTAATGACTTTGACATATAAAATAATTAAAGAAAAGTCCTAATTCTAGAGGGTATTTTGCTTCTAACATGAAATCAATGGAGTTAATCAGATTTTTTGCAGTGATAATCCACAGAACTGTTTTACTCTGGGTGGAAAATAAGTCACAGTTTGTTGATATCCATAAATAGTAGGTTTGTCTCTGTTAAATGTCACTAGGTGCTTCTAATTATTTTTAGAAGTCACAAGTTGTAACTGATGAGTCAAAATACACAGATTCTTAGAATGGCCTTGTCTGCTTTAGAAATCAACAACTTTAGTAACTCGCCCTTAATGTGTGTTCCATTAGATTAATTTCTGGAGATTGGTTCACTTCCAGAAAAAGCAAGCCTCTGAGTAAATCCCAGGTTAGTCAGCTCCAATGCAGAGGACCTCTCTCCAAATTGAGCTTGCTGGTTTAGGAATGCAAAAACAATTTATACTAAGTAATATTATTATCCTTGTTCATTTGATTTTTTTCATATATTATAGAAAGCACATTCTGAGGTCACTTTCTGTTTCTATATTGTTTTTATTGATAGGTGAGTAAAAAAAATAAAAATGCTTTATAGAGATATTCTCAAAAATTGACTTTAAAAGTTTGTGGAGGGTTTTTGCGTTCATTCATTATTTTATGTTCAGGAATAAGAATATAGTGTCTGTGAGGAGAGTAACTTTTCTGGGAATGTTTGATCGATCGAATTGTATCTGAGAAGAATTACTGAGAGATGAAAATAGTGGAGTAGGAGGAAAAAACAAAACTCTATATATACATATTCATATGTGTATATATAGGTAAATGCAACATGGAAACTGTTGGACTTTGGACCTTTACTTAAATCTTACCTCTGTACAAAAACCACTTGTTCTAATAATGTGACACCATTTTGTTGCACGCCCTTAGTGTTTTGCCTCAGTGTGTTGGAGACAGATTGGGTACAGTTCCCACACAATTCTCCAGTGTTGACCCCTGTAGATCTATGGGTCAATGAGGGATATTGTGTCTCCTAGTGGGGCCACCCATAAGATCCTATCTGTGCATTGGCTGCTCTGAGCAGGTCCTCAAGGCTTGGTGAGCCAGGATGTACTCTACTTTCTCTTCCTCCTCCTTCATTTGCGCCTGTGTGCTCTGTCTGAGCAGACATGAAGTCCCCAGGGAATACCAAAAATAGACTTTGGAGGCAGAGTATAGCACTCCATCAGGCTTATCCAAAAAATATTCCTAAAGGTCAGCAAACCTTGAGCTATTTAAAATGAATGAATGTATGAAGTGGCACTGTATGATGCTCACCTCCTTAACCTGATTGCTGAAGACAAAATGGATGCATAAGCAAATGTGAACAAAGCTGATGGTGCCTGGCTATCAAAAGCTATAATGTGTGAGGTCTTAAAGGCTTGGAGTTAAACCAGTAGCCATCTAGCAGGGAAGCAACAAAAGCTACATAGAAGAAGCAAGCCAGGCTGTGTGATCGTGAGGTGCCAAAAAGAAGAGGCATCACAAATTCAAAACACACATCCAAATTAGTATACAGAAAACTAGATTTAGTGGAGACCTAAAGTGCACCAGTAAGATAATTGGACAGTCCCTCCACAAGGGTCTTAATGGAAAGGAGGATAAATCTAGGATGCAGTGAGGCACTGATAAACCACATAATTATCCTCTATTTCTTTAAGATTTCCTCCCCTTACTATTGTGGTTCATATGTTATATACCTCATTGGTCATTTTAAACTTGTGTATGTTCATTTGTTCATTTAAGATCACTCAGTATATGGTAGTCAAGATAGATGACTCCAGAGACACTGACAGGAGGGTAGGGGTAGTATGTGTGCGGGGGCCGGCGGCGGGGGGAGGGGAATGGATTGGTGCAGACGGGACTGGGGATTGAACAGCAGAACTATATGGGAAGGGAAGGGGCATATTGGAATGAGTAAGATATGTCAATAAAGATATTATTTGAGGTAAAAATTTTAAAAGATTATGGTGTCAGTGAGGTAGGTGGAGATCAAGACATAGGTGTGCTGTTATATCTAAGGGTACCTAGACTATTATTTTCATAGGTTACAGTTGCCAGTGTAAATGGATCTCAGGGAAGGAAAAGGGTTTCCTCTTCTCTTTCATTCTGTGGAGGTTGCTTGGATTTTCTCCATCTCATTACTACCCCTTCTTTCATCTAGAGCTCTTAAACTACTAGAAGAAAAGAGTCCAAATGTCTAACTGTTCAACAACTTTATCTTATTCTTCATGTAGTGAGGTACTTAAATATGATCTGTCTTGAAACACCACCACCCCACCCCCAAAGTGCTATCAACATGTAACTACCTGAATCTAAGAGTATCTTTGGCAAGAATAATTTTTTTTTTTTTTTTTTAGGCATCACTGCCTCAGGTGGTGGGAGTAGGAGGCCCAGCCTTTGCTCCTGGGAGCTGGAATTGAACCTCCAACCCAGTGGGCCGCAGTCCCGTGCACAACCACTACGCCACCGGGGCTCAGCCCAAGAATAATTTTTTAAAATAACATCACAACTGGTTGATTAGGACTTTGGGGTGATTCATAAAGTATTTAGCATTTGAGTTTGTAAACTATCCCCATTACTTTAGATTGTTGTCTGCTGAGAGCCTCAGCTCATTTTATCTGGCCGGTCCAGAGATCCCTTTTGTAAATTACCCTGCCTCTTCCGCTTAAAAAAAAAAAAAAAACGGGCTGAGCCCCGGTGGCGTAGTGGTTGTGTGCGGGACTGCGGCCCACTGGGACGGAGGTTCAATTCCAGCATGGGGCTGGGCCTCCTACTCCCACCACCGGAGAGCAGTGATGCCCCAAGAAATAAAAAATTAAAAAAAAAAAAAAAACCTAAACATGTAGAGCCAATTTACAAAAGCAGGAGAATACATCTTGTCAGTTGCCTTCCTCAGTGAAAGTGAGGGAGAACAGGGTATCACAGGCTCAAATTCAATCACTAAGAATGTGGACAAGCTTTATAAAAACACTGTGCCCTTAATTTAATCTAAAATAATAAAATAACTTTACCTGAGAAACAGGTGAAAACAGTAAAAGTTGTTGAGCAATCCCTTCTTCCTTTTTTCAATAAGTGAAAAGAATTTTTGTGGGGTATATGGTCAAAGCTGAAAATGACCATTTGTAGAAAAGCTAAACTGGTCATTCCTCCTCTAAAATAAGTCTTCAACAAATTAATTCTTGTTTTTTTTTCAGATACTTTTTAATACTTTGAAATATCTTCACATTTTGAGTTAGTTTTTGTAAAATTGTTTCTGCTTTAATGCTTCTAAAATTGCAAGTATCATACCTAAATTAATAACCTTAAGGACAGAGAGTGAGTGACTGCTGTCACAAAGATTTGTTGAGCAATTTTTAGAGTTTTTCCACTTTTGTAAGTAGGCGTTCATAACCAGACATTTTAAGGCCTAGAATATTGATCAGAAATACCTGCGTGTAGTCAGGGAGCTTCCACTGCCCCCAAGGGCCATACTCTTGTGGGGAACCAGGGATAAAGAGAGGTCAGAGCAAGCATTTATCTCTTGGCCCTTTGCAACATGGTACAGCCTCCTGAAAGGTTCCGTGTCACTCTGACATCTCTTAGAGTTTTCTTTACCTTTTGTAAAAAGTAGGAATCCTTTGGGAAAAATTAGTGGAAACTGGGAGCAAGTTAAACATGTACATCTCCTGACATCTTTTATTTGTGTTTAGATGATGGGCCATCTGGACTATGCAACAAATGAAGAAAGCCAAGTGGTTGCTGGCGAGCAGACACTCCAACAGTAATGTCTGATGGACTTGCAGTGATGTGCCGTTCGTTCACTCTCTACGCAAAGAATTTGGCTTTTCAAATTGCTTTCTGACCTGACAATCTACAAGAATCTTCAGTGATAGGTTTGCAGATATATATTTTTATGAATTGGTACTAGCAGATTACAGCATAAATAATTAAAATGCATTTGCTTTTAACTACATTATACTTGTGCCTTCACCTTAAATAAAAGCATATGTTCTGAGTAATTTTCAACATATTAGTAAAATATATGCAGTATATTTTTCTAAATTGTACTTTTCTGACTAAAATTTGTTGCATTTAGCTCTAATGTTAGATAGAAGTATTTCTGTCAAAGCATGTTTTTTAACAGAGTTAACTGTTAAAGAATTATGCCAATGTATCTTCTCTGTAAGAATAGCTGTTATGAACATCCAAGAGGGCAATCTGTGAAACAGCAGTGTTAGTAACATTTGGACCTTTATTATCATTGCAAAGATTAAAAATAAATGATTTGAAACAATACATATTTGTAGCTTAAATAAAAGCCCTGACTCTTTTTAAAATTGAAGGCCTATATTACTTTGGATTAAGCATGTATTATATTTAAAAATATTTTTCCAGGTATAGAGAAACATACAACATCGAGTAATCATAGGACAGAAAAATTTCAATAGTATGTCAATTGATTTCAATAGTATGTCAATTCCCTAAAGATATCCTAAATTTCTATACTAATGTTAACTTTATGATAATTGTTCCTGCACTTGGAAATTTGACCCTATTGATGTCAAGATTTGGTATTTTTAAATTACTTTTCTTATCACTTTAAGTATTAATAAATATGACTCAATGTTTGTGTCATAACAATTTATCCCTCCACCCTCTTTCTTTTTTCTTTTTTTTTTTTAATTCTCATTTTCACTCATCATCACTGTTAACATTTTACTTTATCAGTGGTGGGTGACTTACTTTTTAGATAGATAGAATTTAGATAGAATTTTTTTTTTGGTGGCATCACTGCCCTGGTGGGAGTGGGAGGCCCAGCCTTGCTCCTGGAGAGCTGCTGCTGGATTTGAACTGTCAGTCCTGTGAACTGCAGTCCTGCACACAACCACTACACCACCAGAGCTCAGCCAGGATGACTTACTTTTAATATACCAAAATGGTTAGAGTAAAAAATTGAGGAAAGATGTAATGAGACTAGGTATCATTTTCACTCTAATCATAACATGTGATAAAGTTTGAGCAATTTGGGCTGAGCCCCTGTGGCGTAGTGGTTGTGCGCGGGACTGCGGCCCACTGGGACGGAGGTTCAATTCCAGCAGTGGGGCTGGGCCTCCTACTCCCACCACCGGAGAGCAGTGATGCCCAAAAAACAAAACAAAACAAAAAGTTTGAGCAATTTGCAACACATTTCAGTTTTCTCATCTGTAAAACAAGTAGGTTGGACAAGCCCCTTCCAGTATATTCCAACTCAAAAAACCTCATTGTTGGGCTGAGCCCCGGTGGCGTAGTGGTTGTCCGCGGGACTGCGGCCCACTGGGACGGAGGTTCAATTCCAGCAGTGGGGCTGGGCCTCCTACTCCCACCACCAGAGAGCCGTGATGCCCCCCCCCAAAAAAAAACCTCATTGTTTGCTGAGTCTTAGATGTGATCCTTAACCTAACCTTGGGAGTCAAAGCCCTAATTATCTTTCCATTTTCTTTCATTTTCCTTTAAAAATTCCCAAATGACAAATGATCCCATAAGCAGCAATGATTTTATATTTCTCTAAATAATCTACAAAATGTGTTGACGAATATATGATCTTTCATTCTGAGGTCAGTTCTGCTTATTAGAAGTTAAAGTTAATGTCCTTTAAAATAGATCAGATCTGCAGTGTTGGAACTAAATTTGGCCATTGAGAGAGTTAGATGTTTTGGTATCATTGTTAACTTTTGCTATGTACATTGCATGGAAGTGGTGGAAGTGCTCCTGTAACAAGCCATCTTTCTACCTAATTCTTTTGGGGTCCTAGTAAGTTTTGGACAAGTTTATGACTTCACTAACAAACAAAAGTTAATCTTGCCTTCATAATATTAAGTTTAAATTTTTTCCAAAGAATTTACTTTGTTTGGCAGACTCTGAAAGAGGGAAGAAGAGATTAAATGGCACCTTAAAGCTTCAACTATGTTTTCATTTATAGTATCAATAAAGTATTTGCCAAATTAAAGCTTGTTTAGTAAAATTATATGCCTAGAAATCTGAAAATGTAAGTTCGCTGATAAAATTCTCATATCCAACCATTAATTATCCAAGGATATAAAATCGTGTTCTACTTTAAACTTCTACTGCCAGGGCTGAGCCCCAGTGGTGTTAAGTGGTTGAGTGCAGGACTGTGGCCCGCAGGCTTGGCAGTTCAATTCCAATGGCGGCTCTCAGGAGCAGCACTGGGTAGCACCCACGACCACCTTGGATTTATTCAAGATAATGCCAACTAGACAATTCTTCGTTTTAAAAAAAACCAAGCTTTTTTCCCCTCTTTTTTGTTAATGTCTATGACCTCAGAAAAGAGCCCTGAAGGCCTACTGGTTATTTCCACTGTTAACTAACAATCAGCAGTTCAAAACCCTCCAGCCATGTGGGAGAGGACTACTCATGGCAGTAAGTTTGGGGGTTTTGTTTCGTGTTGGCTTGGGTTTTTATTAACCACGAAGAATAATTTTTAAAGGGGTCTTGGAGTGTGATCCTCTGGCTTAGTACACCTCTGTTCTCTGTAGATGACTGAATTTACTAAGAAAACTTGCCTCATCGGGCACGTGTAGGCCGTTGCTTGTCATGAAGCCCATGAGTGGTACATTTCCCTAAGATTTCCATGCTTTTGTAGTCTTGGTATTTGAAACATGTTTGTTGGGGGAAGAATGCTTTTTAAAATGAAATGTTTAGTGCAGTTCCTCTGTGGCAGTGATGGGGCCACTAGTGGGGGGAAATGTTAAAAAATTTAATGTCATGTAGTTCTTTGATTAGAGAAAAACAGCAGCTTTTCGTTTTCTTTGGACGTAGTTTTTGTTTGTTTTTGTTTGTTTTAATCTGAAGCTTCCCTGGCTAACTTGTAGCATTTCCCAATCAGTGACTCAGTGGAAATGAGACAGTTTTTGCATATTTTATACTTTCTATTGATTTTTGTTCAAATGAAAGCATTTTTTAACATACGAGTGAATTTTTACTTCTTAGGTGATTGACCTGAGTGTGCAATTTTTCCCTAACACTTTGATAAGTAAGTTAGTATAAATTAAATACTTTCATAACACTATTAGGATTTATTTTTTTATGGAACATGATTTAAAATTTTGACATGTTAATATGGCAGTACTTTAAACTGTTATGTGCCAATATTAACAAGAAAAATAAATTTTAATGTATTGAATTCATTTTGGTACTCAATAAATTCTATTTTAAAGTAAAGTTGGAATTCGCTTTATTTTGAGTGGTGGGAAAAAATTGAAAATGAACAAAAAGTGTACTGGATTGTGTTCACATGAGGCAAAAATAGTAGTGTAGTTAAATCTGACACATGTAAACATAGATTCTATTTCAATGGCTTTAAATTCATACTGACATAATAGCACTTAATATTTTTAATTAAATTAAATACTAGACTCTTTAAGCAAATATCCTTCCTTTTATAATGAAAACCTTTGGCAGTTGCCTTTTGCCCATCTTCTTCCCATGGATTACCAGCATCTCGCACCATTGTTCTCTTTGGAACTCAGATACAGTTGACGTAGATATATATCCATAGTTTGTCTTTACTGCACATTTGAGAGTCTTGCTCTTCCTTTCATGCCCTGCTGCAGAGAAATCTTGTTTAATCCCACAGAAGTGTTCTTGAGGACTTGTGACGGCAAGCTGACAAACAAGTATAAAGTAGCCATCTCCTGGCTGCGTTCCAGTCTTCGGTTTCTTGGGACTTAATGTTAGATGCCCTTTCCTACTGACTTACCCATAGAGGGCTCTGATACACATTAGGAAATCTGAAAGCCAGTGGTTTTCCCCAAACTCTCTCCCCTCTCCTGGAAGCCACTCTCTACTGAGAATACTAGCTATGACCCTTTTTCTCCACAGCTAGGTGTGTGATTGTTACTTCATTTTTCAAAAACTATTTATATTGTGGGGCTGTGTACCCGAATGGGATAACTATACAGAAAAGTTAAGAAATGGTTAACGTAGAAATTAGAATAGTGGTTTATTGATATGGGTTGAGAATATGATTAATGAAGGGCACCTGGATTTGTGTTTCCTAGAACCCAGTAGTCTCTGATTCTTAAAATGGGAGGGGGCCCCATGTTCACCTTTTTATTCTTTAAACGACTTATCTTCATAAAATTTTCTATGTACCTTCAGTAATTTTAAAATACTTTATAACAGTAGTACTGATGCGTAAATAGATACATCAATAGACACAAAACAATGCTGAAATAGACTCAGATGCATATGGGAATTTCACACTTAATGAAGTATGTTACATCTTAAATCAATGAGGAAAGAACAAATTATGAGTAAATATTATCAGGAAAATATATGACCTCTGGAGAAAACAAGCATCCCTACCTCAGCTCTTATACCAAAATAGTTTATGATGGACTTAAGTAAAATTTAAAGCAAGAAAACACAGAAGAAAGAATGAGAGGCATTTTGAATACAATTTTTAACTAGCAAAAGCTTTTCACTAAATATGAAGTAAAACCTAGAAGTCATAAAAGAGTTAAAAATTCAAGTATTAAAATTGTGTTTAAAAAAAAGTCAAAAGATATCCATGTGGGGAAATACCTGACTAATCGATAAAGTCAAATTTCTTTAACCTAACCAACCATTGAGAAGTCAGTTCAAATCTACCAAATAATTGGTGGGAGAAAGATGAGACTCTGCTCCAGTAAAGACTGATAGCCACAGAAGTTCTATGCAGTGATCATACAGCGTCTTAGTGAGTTGAAATCGATTCAGTGGCCATAGGTTTATAAATCAATAGCAAAATGGGCAAAGTCAATGAATTTATGTGTCTAGCCATATAAATTCAAATATAGGGTGATATGGAAGCTATTTAAGGTACATAATGCAGAGTTCAAATAAAGCAAGATGAAAATCGGTGGTGTGCTGTCATTTATAACTTTTTAAGATAACATGTAAAATATGAGTGTATAAAAATGATGGCTAAGGTATGCTTGACTCACACCATGATATCTTCAGTCACCTCATCTACATGCAAAAGCCTGACAATGAACACATGGAAGACCTAAAACCAAATACATGAAACATTATAGTTGCAAAAACAAATTGTAAACATAGAAAACAAGTTCATCTGCCATTATTTAGGCAATCAATATAATATTTACTCTGAAAATTGGCTATTGAAAGGAAATATTTCAGCATTTGTTTCATGTGACATTTTTAATTAACAATCTTTGAAAACTTGCTTCAAAGACTCTTGGAACAAGATAAGAATGTGTAGATTTAATCATCTTTTACCTGTATTCTTCCTTTTATTCTTACTCTATTTTAACTATATGTTTGTATCACTTGGTATACCTGTATTGTTTTTAAACATTATTCAAAGTATAGAACCACTTAGTAAAGTTAACAGCTGGTTGGTTAATTATGCTTACATGTTTTAGTTTTTCTTAGGGTTTTATGTTTACTGTAATTGGTATTTATGATCTCAAGTATATTAGGCTAAGATCAGCTGCCTGCATGCTATCCCTTTGAGAGTTTCATGAAAAAAGTTGAAAATCTCAATAGTGAAGCATATATATATATATATACACACACATACTCATACATATAAAAACTTTCAGTAACTGCATATCAATTCTATGTAACTTACATTTTAGCACCTTCTGTGATAACCTTACAATGTTAACATCTTAATAGATTGCTGCTAAGTCAAAAAGCATATGAGGTATATTTAGCAACATTAACATGGAGTAGAAGTCAGGTATTCCATGTCAGAAAACAAGATCTGTTTTTAAATTCTTTGTGTTGTGTTTTTGCTAGTATCCTCTAAAGAAAAACTTCCTTAGCAAGTCAGGCAACCTCAATGTGAAACTAGATCATGGATAAGCTTACATTTTGTATTTCTTGATACTTAGGTGTTCAGAAATGTTAATATATCACTGTAAGAGAATAGATAGAAGCTAGAGCACAATTGTAGAATAAGTGAGTTCTAGAACTGAATTCACAACTAGAGTCATCAATTGTTTAAAAGTGATACTAAAAAACTACATACATTAAAAGGAATAGCAATGTCATGATCCCTTCCATCCCAGATCACTTATGCTTATAATCAGATTCTTCATCCCTCAGTCAATAAGTCAATCTCAAAATATGATACAAGCTATGAAATTTTATTCAGTCTGAAATTTAAGGGTTCATTTTTTTAATGTTAACAGGTGTTTTTATGTTCCCAAGACACAGTTGAATCGAATTATTTTGAGAAAGCTATACTATTAACATAAGTTTTAGAAAGGTATCCTTGTTTTTATAGTTTTATTCTTTTAGACTTCTCTAAGCTCTTTGTCCAGCCAAAATAATTCCATTCATTATGCTGTCACATAGGCTTCAGAAAACTTCATGCAGTCCCAGCAAAAACATTCTTCATCAACACAAAGGCTTTGCGAAATTCAGAGGGGAATTTCTCTCTATGGTTACTGGTAATTTGTTGTAGTTTTTGTCCAAATCTAGCCACTTGGGACAGAATTTTAAAATTTTAAAACTGAACCACAACCCAAGAAAAAGGTTATAAAATACTGTTTAGGAGTTGTGTGCTGTATAATTAATTAGCATATTCTCATACATAAAATTAAAACCAGATTTTCATCCTTTCAATGATTTAAGAAATATTTGTTGAATCTACTGAACTATGCTGCTGGTTGATTAATATTAGAAACATTCCAAATACTTTTAGTTAGACTTTTTTTATAAGCTTTCCTGTGAAAAACAGCATTAATTCCTTTAAAAGAATGCACAAGAGAGAAAATCCATTAATCCTCTATCCAAAGTGCAAAAGAAAAAAGGTTGGAACTAGCTAACTGCCCTCCACTTATATAAACAAAGGAACTTTATTGATTTGTCAAACATTTAATAGTGTCTAATTTTAAATAACAGGGAAAATGAAATAAAGTGAATATTTTATATGTTGGTTCTCTTTTTAATTGCTTTGGTATGTTCACTGTTTTAAGAGTCTTAATGTTGAAAGTGTTCTCCATTGCTCTCTTTCAGTTTTGAGCTGCGGTGTTTGCTTCTCAGTTGTGTGGGGACTCATTCTATGACAGATATGTTCAAGGGAAAATAAAAGACATGAGTACTGTGGAAACAATCGCATAAGCCCACTGTTCGGACCTTAGTAAATCAGTATAGATCATTGGTTAGCTTATGAAACAGAAGGAAAAAATTATGTGAAGACTGAACTTGAGAAAGCAGAGGCTTTTTGCTCCTATAAAGATATGTAGAAACAAAAAGGGGCAGTTCTACTTTGTCCTACAGGTTTGCAACTCAATCAGCTTGATGACAGTTTGTAATATATATTCTGTTCTCTTTTAATAATGACAAATTTCAGTTGGGTTGTACTGCCACAAGGCATAATGTAGCATATAGTTAGGGGAATAAACTAAGAAATCTAACTAATGTAATCAAATCAAACCTTTCCCTATGTCTCAATTTCCTACTCTGTACAATGAGGTTAAAAGCATGTTGTTAAGAAGATTTAATGTGGGCTGAGCCCCAGTGGTGTAGTGGTTGTGCGCGGGACTGCGGCCCACTGGGACGGAGGTTCAATTCCAGCAGTGGGCCTGGGCCTCCTACTCCCACCACCGGAGAGCAGTGATGCCCAAAAAAAAAAAAAAAGATTTAATGCATATACTAATACTTAGTGGTTATAATAATGTCTGTCACATAGAAACTAATAGACCAGGGTTCTCATATTTCCAACTTCTTTAACTATGAAGGCCTTTTTTATTTATCTAAATATTAACCTCTATGATTGTATGGATGTCAAGATGTGTGAATCCTTGCATGGATAAAACTGTGTACCCCACAAAATACATGTCAACTTGCTAGATCATGACTCTCAGCATTGTGTGATTGTCCTATAGTATGTGATCAGATGTAGTTTTCCTCTATTTTATTATGTGTTGTAAACCCTGAATGAATTAGATGGCAGTGGGTTTGGGAAATGTTAGGCAGGATTAGGTGGTATTAGCCCTGGTGAAGACAAAACGGGTGTAGAAGCAAATGTGGTGAAAGCTAATGGTGCCCGGCTCTCAAACAATCTAGTGTCTGGGGTCTTAAAGGTTGGAAGATAAGTGGTCATCTAGCTCAGAAGCAACAAAGCCCACATGGAAGAAGCACACCAGCCTGTGTCACCATGAGGTATTGATGGGATCAGGTATCAAGCATCAAAGACCCAGAACATAAAATCCTATCAATGTGAATGAGAGGGAGTGTGGAGTGGAAACTGAAAGCCCCTCTGTAGGCAGTTGGACATCCCCTTAAAGAGAGATGAGAGGAAGAGGAAGAGAGAAGCCAGTCAGGGTTCAGAATAGCACCGATGGAAGATAACAACTTTAGTTCTTTATTGCTCCTCCCCACTATTATGACCCGCAACTCTACCTTACAAATATAGCTAGACCAGAGCATGTATACTGCTGCAGATAAAAGAAACACAGGGAATCCTGGACAGATAAACCCCTCAGGACTAATGAGAGTAGCAATACCAGGAGGGGAAGGGAAGGGTGGGGAGAAAGAAAGGGAGAACTGATCACAGTGCGCTACATATAGCCCATTCCCAGGGGATGGACAACAGAAAAGTGGGTGTAGGGAGACACTGGTCAGTATAAGATGAAAATAATTTATTAATGTTCAAGAGTTCATGAAGGTGGGGGACTGGGGAAATAAGCTGATATCAAGGACTCAAGTAGAAAATGTTTTGAAAATGATGTCAACATGTACAAATGTGCTTGACACAATGGATGTATGGATTTTGATAAGAGCTGTAGGAGCCCCCAATAAAATGATTTAAAAAACATGTTGGGCTACTAAGTGCAGCATCAGCAATTCAAAACCAGTGGCCTCTCTGAAGGAAAAAGATTGAGTTTTCTACTACCTTGGAGTTAGTCTTGGAAACTCACGGGCAGTTCTACCCTGACTTATTGGGTCACTGTGCGTCAGGATCAATTAGATGGTGAGGTTTGGTTTTGTTTTGGGGTGTGGGGGGGGGGAGTGTTAATTGGAGTGTGAATAATGACATGTTAATGAGGTAGGCAAGTCTAGGGTAGTATGAACTCTTACTTGGGTCACAGTCCTGATCCTGTCTGAGAGAAGCTTCCCCCAGGGTGTCACTTGCATCACCTTTTATTTCACAAGAGATAGAAGTGAGCCCAGAGAAAGGGACCTCAGATAAGCATGATAGAAACGAGGAAGTGGAGTGCGATCTTTTGACTGAGATGCTTAAACTGAGAACTCTCTTGGCCCTGAGGAAAACACATACAGTAGATTCCTGGTTCTCAACCACATCAGTACCCAACATAATCAGATTTCAGTGCAAAATGTCAAGAAACTTTTGTGTCAGAGCTCAAAAAAACATCGAAATATGACCTGATGCATGTGGTTTTTGTAAACAAATACAGTTCGTGTTTCAGTCAGTGGGAGTTGACGTTATTAGTACTTGCTGTTTAAACCTTTTGCTGCTGTGTTCCAAGCGTTTTGCTATAATTTTCTTAGTTTTTGTGCCCGTTTTGTACTATTTTTGGATTTTAAAAAATGGGTCCTGCGAAAAGTTTTTTAAAGAATGATCATGACAAGGAACTGGTTAATCTTGTTATCGATATTGTTATGGTAATTTAGCAAACCCTTTTAGAAAACAGTTAAAGAAACGCCAACAGCAGACCACATTAAACAGATTTAAAAAAAAATTTTTTTTTAGGGAAAGCCAGACAGGTCCTAGTGAAAAAAGTCAAAGAAGGTGGAAAAAACTTCTGAAAAGCAACAAAAAATAACAGTCTCCAGCCCTCTTCCCCACACCTGTGTCCCTAGAACCAAATTCTCATCAATCTCAAGATATGGACAAAATATATGTAGTTGGTAAAAACTTTTTCAATGTTGTATTTCTTTTTTTCCCCATTTTTCCCCCACCGCCATGATCCCCGTTGTTGTTTCTTATTTAAATTATTTAACTCTCAATTTATTTACTTTGAAATTTCTGTGTAATGTTTTGTATAAAAAGGCAAGGTTAGGGTAAAAACTTGGTGGTCAAGAACGGATGAATCTGTTTTTCAGTTATTTTTTATGGGACAAAATTGATTTGGAACTCGACTGCACTGCATCTCAGCGCTCCTTCTAGAACAGATAAGCATTGAGACCCTGGGTTCTACTGTACAAAACACATGGACATCACCAAGTGATAACGGGGCCACAGATGTTGAGAACAGGGACCTTACCCCTAAACTAAGAGAGAGCTGGTGCCCTGAACGCTGACTTCTAGCTTCTTACACTGTGAGATGATACATGTCTGTTCTTTTATGCCTTCTACTTGTGGTATTTCTGTTATAGAAGCACTAGATAATTAAGATACGTGTTTAAATAATTGTGGGAAGTCATAAAACCTGTATTGTGGCCATCTCTGCGCCAGCTCCACAGATCCTGACTTGCACCACGGCCAACAATAAGTGCGCCTTCATCGCCATCAAGCCAGACGGCGACATCACCAAGTGATTTGAGCAAAAGGGATTCCAATTGGTGGCCATGAAGTTAGTCAAGGCCTCTGAGGCCCTGAAGCAGCAGCACAACATTGACCTGAAAGACCGCCCCTTTTTCCCAGGGCTAGTGAAGGAAAAGAACACAGAACCCACTGTGGCCCTGGTCTGGGAGGGGCTGGATGTGGTGAAGACAGGCCGGGTGATGCTGGGAGAGAGCAAGCCAGTGGATTCTAAGCCAGGCACCATCCGTGGGGACTTCAGTCTTCAAGTTGGCAGGAACATCATTCAAAAGGGCCGAGAAAGAAATCAGCCTCTGGTTTAAGACAGAGGAACTGGTGGACGACAAGTCCTGTGGCCATGACTCGATCTACGAGTAAGAGGAAAATGCAGTCCCGTCCCTGTGGGCCTGTGGCACTGTGCCTGTCCTGTATACAGCTCTTCTTCTGGGGTTGGAAGCAGTAGGATTGACGTCCTATCTCCTTCCAAAGCACGCTGACCAATAAAATAAAGCCTTTGGAAACTCGGGAGGGTAAGGGTGGGGGGGAGAGGTGGGAGAAGAAACCTGTTTAGTATAAGAAGGAAAATAATTCAAAATCTGTATGACTATTCGTCAGTTACTTCAGAAATAGAATAAACTTACTTTTTTCTAAAAAAAAATGTTTCTTAGGTTAACAAGAAGAACCTTTAGTGATTCAACACCATAAAACATCAAAGAAACTGCTAATGTTTAAAATGGTTGCTATAAATAGCCAATAGCAACAGCTGCTTATGAGTTTAAATCAACAAACTTGATCTGTGTTTCTGAAACCTTCTAAACCTAAAATGCAACACCAAGTACTGTAGACATTGTTTAACAAGTTTATATCACAAAAACAAATTTAATGACTGCTGCTGTGGGGATATGCACTGCTGTTTTTTTGTATTGACTGGGTTTTGTCTTTTCCTGGACCTGCTGGCGGTTTTGAACTGCTGACCAGATGAATCACAGCCCAATTCATAACCACTGTACCACCAGGGCTCCCTGCAACTGAGTTTTGATTTTTAAATTCCATTTCTTTGCTTTAATGTTTGGGGTTTATATATTTTTTTCTTTTTTTATAGTCCTTAACCTTAATTTTAACATGCCTATGAAACCTAAAGACACCCTGATGATACAAACAATTAAGAGTTCAGCTAAGCAAACGGAAAGGATGGTGGTTCCAATCAATCCAGCCCTTCCCGTAGAAAGCCCTCCTCATGTACTGATTACATTCAAGACAAGCTGGAGTGGCAGCTCTAGACTGTCACAGCCCTTAACTACAGAAGGTGCCCTGGGGGGGATGTAGTGTGTATGCTTTGGGCTACTAACCCCAAGGCCAGCAGTTCAAAATCATCACCAACTCTTAAGAGAAAGTTTAGGCTTTTTACTCCTGCTAAGAGTTCCAGTTTCTGAAACCCCCAGAGTTAGGTCTACCCTATCCTATAGAACCATTATGAGTGAAATCAACTTGATCACAGTGAGTTTGAGATTTTGAGTTTAAACAGGAAAAATATGAAAATTTTAACAAAAGTTATAAAACAATAATTGTGTGAACACCTGTTAAAATATTTTTGAAAAACTGACATACAACTCATTTTTCTATTATTTTCTATTTTAATATTTGCAATGAAATACCTCCAAAACTATACTCACTGCCATTGAGTCGATGCTGACTCAGGGACCAAGTCCTGTGGGTTTCCAAGACTGTAACTGTTAAGCAAGTGGAAAGCCCAGTCTTTCTCCCTTGAGCTGCTGGTGGTTTTGAACACCCAACCATGTGGATTGCAGTCCAGTGGGTAACCACTACACCTCCAGGGCTTCCCACAATGAATAGAATTACCAGATTATGACAAAATTTTTACTTAGAAATAATGCATCACTTTTTAAAAGTGCTTCCACAAAGAGTATCCCAAGGGATTTAAAGACTACAATTTGATATCCATCATTATTCATTAAAGAAAATGATAAAAAAATCTTTCTTAAATGTAAGTTTTGTCCTTAATTTACATGTTTATATCACTTTACTCATATGATTTGATCCTAGTAAAAATACGGGAGTGCTTGAATGTCAGTTAAACTACCCATATGTACTCAAATGTAAGCTGACCCGAATATCAACTGAGGCACCTAATTTTACCACAAAAACTTCATTTAAAATGTGCTGAAAACCTCAGTTTATACATGAGTATATATGGTTTGTTTCAGAGTTTTCAAGATTATTTTTTGGGGGGGGTGGGCCAGCTCTGGGTGGGCTTGAACATTCAACCTTATGATTAACAGCTGATTATGTTATTGTAGCATCACCCAGTGACTAGGTAAGATGTGGGATGATAAGTGAGGCATGATTAAATAATATGGCCCTTCTAGCCATAACTCCTGTAATGTATGATAATTCTGGACTCTGTGTCTATGGCTATAATCCCGTTTTGGAGGTCCTTATTACAGCATTAAATCCTGTCCTTAGTACAAGATGTGAACCAGGTCACACATTTTGTTTCCTTGGGCCATCTTTAAGACTTATTTATTTGAGCTTGAGACTTAAGACCCCATCCTTATGGTATAGTCAGCTAAGAGACAAAAAAGAAAAAAGAAGAAAAACTTCATCACAACCATTCTTTAACAATAAAGTACACTCTGGGCCACAGAGAAATATGAGAACCACTGGAATAGCAAATCCAAGGTCTCTGAGACCAGATGTACCTGACACTGTGGCATGGAGGCTCAGAGGAGGAACACTGAGACTATGGACTATTTACTTTCTGCCCATCTCTTGGAGCCCTGCTGGCCTAGTGGTTGATTACACATTGGGCTGTTAAGTTCAAGGACAATAGTTCAAAGCCATCAGTTGCTCCACAGGAGAAAGGGCTTTCAACTCCTGTAAAAAGTTATAGTCTTGGAAACATAAAGGCATATCCATTGTGACTTGACATAGACTTGACAGCAGCGAATTCCATTTTGGCTTTTCTCCTCATCTGCCCCAAGACTGTGGACGGAGGAAGAAGCCAAGGGATTAAGTGGCTGAGAGGCTGAGGATCAGAGACTTGATTGCTGGTTGAGAGATGTTGCTATGTACCCAATGATCCTTATTGTGCCTTACAGATCCTTACAATGATCTGTATCCTTACTGTTTGTTGTTCTTGACTTGTGGTAGTCTATTAAACTTCCTAAACATTGAATGTTATCTGTGAATTTTGTATAGCCATTGCAATAAATGATCAAGGCCAATACAGATGTAGAGTACAATAGGAAGAACAGTTGGTGTCATAATATGTAGAGAAAGATGGCTTTTTTAAAAAAGCTGCTGGAACTATGGGGGAGTGTTCAAGAGATGACAAAGAAGGTCCCTGCTGTCCCAGGGACCCTTAAGAGAAGGCAAAGGAATTTTGTAGAACTAAAGATCAATTGCCTGAGAAAAAAGTTTGACCAAATGATGCTTCAGAAGACAATGAGGAAGCTTATCTATGAGAAAGCTAAACACTGTCACAAGGAATACAAGCTGATGGACAGAAATGGAATTCAAATGGCTCAGATGGCAAGAAAAGTTGGTGACCTCTATGTACCTAGAGAACCCAAACTGGCGTGTGCTTTCAGGATCCAAGATATCAATGGTGTGAACCCAAATGTTTCAGAAGTGCTGCAGCTTCTTCACCTTCACCAGGCTTTCAATGGCACCTTTGTTAAGTTTAACACTTTCTTGGTAAATATGGCATCATCTCATGAAGGGTCTGAATCATGAACGCTATACTGCTGGAAACACTTCAAAGAAGCAAATGGTTTCCTGTGACTCTTTGAATTATCTTCCTCAGGAGGTGGGATGAAGAAAAAGGCCCCTCATTTTGTAGGGAGTGGTGGTGCTGGCAACAAGGAAGACCAAATCAACAAGGCCTATTAGAAGGAGGAACTAAGGTACCATGATAATTTCTGTAATCTGGTCAATTAATAATATAGTAACTGCTTTCAAATGGAAAAAGAAAAATGTATTCCTGCCTCATGCTAATAGGGAAGTCTTAGGAAGTCCCATCTGACCAGCCTTCTGTGTCTTTCACTGCAATAACTAGTCTTCAGATAAGAGAATTTGACAGAACTTATGTCTCACAATGTTTATCCTGAATCCACCTGGTTATAGGAGTAACCAACCAAACCCCAAAATAAAATACGCTGCCATTGATTGAATTCTGACTCATAGTGATCCTATATAAGGTTTCAGGGGTTGTAAATCTTTATAGGAGTAGATAATTCTCAGGAGCAGATAGACTCCTCTTTTCCCATGTAGAACTTAGTGAACCCCTGACCTTGTAGTTAACAGCCTCAACACTTACAGGCAGTGCCACCTGGGCTCTTGTGGTAGCCAATCCCATGAATTGGCTCTTTCCAAAGGGGTGGGGTGGGGAAGGTGTTATAAAACTCCTTTCTTATGATGAAACCAAACCAAAACCATTGCTTTGAGTTGATTCCAACCTACATCAACTCTACAGGACAAAGGGTTTCCTTAGAGTTTCCCAGACTAAATCTTTTTTTTAATCTTTTTTTTTAGGCATCACTGCCCTGGTGGTGGGAGTAGGAGGCCCAGCCTTTGCTCCTGTGAGGTGCAATTGAACCTCTATCCCAGTGGGCCTCAGCCTCGCGCACAACCACTTCGCCACCGGGGCTCACCGGGGCTAAATCTTTATAGGCGCAGACAGCTTCGTCTTTCTCCAGCAGAACTGGTGGCTTTGATCCACTAACTTTGTGGCTAGCAATAGAATGCTAATTCCCTTTAACACCAGGACATTTTTAATATTATGACAAGAAGTCATTTCAGATTTTGGAATTTGCAGAAGTTGGGTTCTTGCCCTCCCACAGAAATTGAGAGACAGCGGGCTGCTCACTTCACTCAGCACAGTTTGAAGCCATGGCTCCCAAATCCTTGCTGCAATATTTTTGAGCTGTAAAACAGGCCAGAGGCTCTTTAGCCTTTCAAGAGCACTTATCAAAAGAGGGAAGAGGAAGGACAGGGAGGAGGAGTAGGAAGAAGAGGAGGAAGAAGAAGAAGAGGAAAAGAAGATAAAGAAGAAAGAAGTACAATTACAAAATTTCTAAAGCAAAGGCTGTAAGAAAAAGGGAAATGAGGGGGATTTCTTTCCATTTTTGTATTGAGAAATTATATATACATATTTTTTAAAGCAAAGGCTGTAAGAAAAAGGGAAATGAGGGGGATTTCTTTCCATTTTTGTATTGAGAAATTATATATACATATTTTTTTCATTTCAGTTTTCATTTAGTCTTATACTTGATGCATTAAGAGAGTAGTGTTTTGGTTTTTTACACACCAAAAGTCAATTTTTGGGTTGTTTGAGATGAATTTGTCACTAAAGACTCCCAAGTCCATGTCAAATTTATTTTTCTCACTTTTAGCTACTCAGATCACTATTGAGGCTCAAGAAATAAGAAATCTAGAGGGATTTTTATTTGTTTGGTTTTTTATTTTGGGGGGCGGGGGCATCACTGCACTCTGGTGGGAGTAGGAGGCCCAACCTTGCTCCTGGAGAGCTGCTGCTGGATTTGAACTGCCAAGCCAGTGGGCCGCAAGTCCTGTACTCAACCACTATGCCACCGGGGCTCAGCCCTGATTTTTGCTTTTAAAGGAACATACTGTATATTTTTATACTGCCCATCTCAAGAAATGAAATCAACAAGATTCCGTTAAACCCTACCTATGTGCAGTTCTTTTTCCCCCTCCCCCGCACCATCTCTCCTCCCTCTCTCCTCAGTAACCTAACCCTCTCCTCTCTCTGTTCCCAGTTCCCACCCTTGGTCTCCTCCTAGTCATCTAAGCTTTGTCATTTGGTGTATAAACCACATTTATTTTTCCTTATAACAATGGTGTCAATAAATATTTATCTTTGTAAGATTGGCTGAGTTTGCTAAGTATAATGATCTCTAACTTTGTCCATGTCTTGTGGTGTTTAAGAGTGTTGTCATTGTTAGATTTGTCATTGTTTTGTATTGCTGCATTATATTCCATGTTATGAATGTACCAGAGCTTATTTATCCATTCTTCAATAACTGGAGTTTTTTGTTTTTTCCATGTTTTTGTTATGATGGAAATTGCTCTGTTCATGTTGTATTCTTGATTTCTTTAGTGGATGAAATCTCTCAGTAAAGAGATTGCTAGATCATAAGGTACTTGTATTTGCATTCATTTAAGAAGTCTCATACTTAGTTCCATAATGATTGTAGAATTCTACAGTCTCTCCACATTCTCTTCAACATTTATTATTTTCTGTCTATTAAATGTTGCAAAAAGTGTTGGTGTGAGGGGATATCTCGTATTTTAATTAGTATTTCTCTTACTGCTAATGATTACAAATATTTCTTCATACGGTTGTTGGCTGCCTGTCTATTGTCTTTGATAAATTTACTATTCATGTTTTGTGTCCATTTTTCTGATGGAATTATTTGTATTTTTCTTATTAAGATGCTATAGTTTTGTAACAGATTTTGGAGGTTAGCAATGTATTTTCCCAATCTGTGGAGTCTTTGTTGACTCTTTTGATGAAGTCTTTTGATGTGCATAAATGTCATCTTTTTAGTAAGTTTCAGTTTGTTTTAATTCAGTAGTCAAGATTTTTATAAGGTTTAGGGTTCAGAGTCCAACAAAGATTACAAGAGATATTTATTTAAAGTAATACATTTGCAGCCCAGAATCGGTTTTAAATGACATATTTAAGGTTGAACCAACTTCATAAAAATACTCTCAGGAAACAAAAAATACTCTCAGAGAGGAGACCCAAAGCCTATCTGTACACAATTAGACATCTCCTTACAGAAAGGTCACAAGAAAGAGGGAAGAGATGAGCCAGCCAGCATGCAGTATAGCCCCTACAAAACATACAACTTTCCTCTAGTTCTTTAATGCTTCCTTCCCCCCACTATCAAGACCCCAATTCTACCTAACAAATGCTACGCATGTACACTCATACAGATAAGAGATAGAAACATAGTGAATCCAAGACAGATAAACCCATCAGGAACAATGAGAGCAGTCATACCAGGAAAGTAGGGGGAAGATGGGCGGGGGGAGGGGAAGGGAAACCAATCACAATGATCGACATATAACACACACACCCTACCCAGGGGGACAAAAAACAGAAAAGCAGACAATGTAAGATATGAAAATAATAATTTAAGGTTTCATGAGGGAGGGAGAGAAAAAATGAGGAGCTGATATCGAGGGCTCAAGCAGAAAGTAAATGTTTTTAAAATGATGATGGCAAAAAATGTGCTTGACATAATGGATGGGTGTATGGATTGTGATAAGAGCTGTAAGAGCCCCCAATAAAATGATTTTTTTTAAACAGGATAAAAAATGAGAAAGAATAACTCAAAGAACTGAAGGGGAAGAAAAGCCCCTCTGAGACCAGTTTCCTCCACAGATTTCAGTGATGTGATCGTGTCTTTGCCCATTCTCTCGCTTTTCTTTCCTGAATCACCTCTTTTAGATATGGTTCCAAGCAGAAGATACACTCCTCATATTTTGCCCACTGCTCTTTAGACAAAATCTGTTATCTCATGGTCAGATCCAAGGTTCTCTTTATGTGATGCATCCTGTTATTATGAAAGTTTTCAGGAAGCTTTCTTATGGCTTCTTTGACATGTTTGTTCTCATGTATTGTGTCACCTTGATTAACCTGAATTTATTAAACCCTGCAGCATTGTAATAACATTTTTGAATGCCATCTAACGTAACGCTGCAATGGCAGATCTTGTTCCCATTTTTATTTATTTATTTATTTATTTTAGGCATCACTGCCCTCAGGTGGTGGGAGTAAGAGGCCCAGCCTTTGCTCCTGGGAGCCAGAATCTTGTTCCCATTTTAAGATGCCGTTTGCCCCACCACCGACACCGCGCGGTTCCTTATTTTGTCTGGTGTGTAGTTAGGGAGCTGTGGTAATGTAGTGGTTACAAATTGGACTGTACTCCTCATAGTTGGCAGTTCAAAACCACCAGGAGCTCCAAAGGAGAAAGACTAGGCTCTCTACTCCTGTAAACAGTTAGTGTTGGAAACCCAGAGGAAGTCACTGTGCGTCAGCATTGACTGGATGACAGTGAGTTTGGGTTTTGTGTGGATACTTTTCATTATGTTCAGTAATGTGTTTATGCCTTTTATTGGTCCTTAAAAGTGTTAATTGGGGTCCTTAAAAGTGTTAATTTTTAGTTTCTTTGGGGTGACATCACATCTGAGGCTTAGTATGTGCCTATATTAGACTAGGATGGGAGAAAGAGCATTGAATAGACAACGTTCTGAAATGCTGAGATTTTCCATCTTGCTCATTACTGAATATTGAATACGAGTGTCCCTCACTGTCAAAGTGTAAGCAATACTTTTAAACTACAAACAAGGAGACTGATTGAAGGTTCAATTTTTTTTTTTTTTTTGGCTCAGAGAACAAGTCTAATCTCACACAGTGAAAAACCACTCTCCCAATTGGTGGAGTAACAGAGACAGATTTATGAAGTAAAATCAAGAACTGAAAGTACACCATTTTGATTGGAAGCTACATTGCTGGGGAAACTGGAGTCTGGACACAGCAAAGCAGGAGCTTTACAGCGATTGGTTGGAAACACTAGTGAGAGATATTTGATTGATTTGGTTAATTAGTGTGTCTATGGGGAGTTTGAAGATGTACTAAGAAATGAACTGCTCACAGAAAGATCCACCATCAAACCTGCAAGCCGCTCTGGGGGAAAAAGATGAGATGCTTGTGTGGAAGGTTACATTTTAGATCCTCAACTTTGGATTCGACAGTTTTCACTACTAAACTACTAATCAAGCCCTTCTTGATTGATTGGATACATTCTTCCAGTTCCCTCTCGTCAATACCCTTCAACAAATTAGCCCATTGCTTTTGCCCTACCCTCACCTCCACCCTCCAGTAATCTCCAATGTCTGTTCCTACTAGTATGAAAATCTTTATCTTCAAGTTTTGTTTTATTGTTTTCCACTTATAACTAAAAACTTCCTAACATGGAGTCAATTCTGACTCTCTGTGACCTATGGGACGGAGTAGAACGGTCCTTCTCAGTTTCCAAGACGCCCCTCTTTTTGGAAATAGAGAGCCTCATCTTTCCCCCATGGAACAGCTGGTGGATTCAAACTGTTTCTCTTGTGAGTGGGAGTCCATCATGCTATTTCTCATCTAATCAACCCAGCAAGGGAGAAGTATTGTCTCAGGGGAAAATGGCTAATCTTAGCATGTACTCCTGTCTCATCTCACTGTATCTGAATTATTTCTTTCATCTCGGTCTCCATGAGTTGAGCTGCTAACTGCAAGATCAGCAGTTCAAGACCACCAGCTGCTCCTCGGGAGAAAGATGAGGCATCTACTCCTATAAAACGCTACAGTCTCAGAAACCCACTGGGGCAATTCAACCTTGTCCTATTGGATTGCTATGAACCAGAATCCACTTGATTACAAAGAGTAGTAGTAGAGGAAGGAAGTATGTAGGCCTCACAGATTCTTAGCAGATAAGTCAAACAATGAAGTAGATTCTGACTCATCTGACTTGATACGACAGAGTAGAATTGCCCTGTGGGGTTGTAGGGCTATATATCTCCAGGAGCAGAAAACTTCATCTTTCTCCCACTGAGCCGGCTGGTGGTTTCCAACTGCTGACTTTGCAGTAAATAGCCCAAGGCATAAATGAGTCAAGATTCCTAACTATCTAGTTAGGATTCCTGACTAGATTCCTGACTATCTAGTGGGAAAAGTATAATACATATAATTTTAAAAATCTTTTAAACCTTGATTCTACTGGGCCTGTCAGATGGGGAATGAGCACACAATATTTGAATACTACTCATAAGCATGGTCAAAAGTTGTTAGAGAAAACAACAAGTAAAATCAATATTGTTGGAAAGATTCTACTTCAGGGAATGATGAGTCAAACTTTATCAAATCCCACAGTTACTTTCATTGAGTTGATTCTGATTCAAAGGGTTTATAACCTTATATAGGGTTTGGGAGGTTGTAAATCTTTATGGGAGCACATAGGCCCATCTTTCTCCTCAGGGGGGTTGATTCTTGGTCCCTGTGTTTAGCAGTCCCCTGCTGATCAATAGTGCCATCAGGGCTCCCTTAGAGATCATAATTATGCTGAGTGAAAAGAAGACTAAAGAAAGTACATGCTATATGATTCATTATCTAAAACTTGAGAAGATACAAACTAATCTGTAGTGATGAGTAGCACTTCAGTCAATTTTGACTCATGGAAACCTATGTGGTTTAGATTAGTGCTCCACAGGGGTTTCAATAACTGACTTTTCAGGAATAGATTGCCAGTCCTTTCTTCCTAGTGCCTCTGGTTGGAGTAGACCCTCCAACCTTACAATTAGCAGCTGAACTAATTAAGTCCTTTGCATCATCCAGGGATTCCTTAAAGATGAAGTTTCATAGTTGCTGGGGGATGGACATAAAGAAGGACAAACTGGAGGAATTACAGAGGCCAGGAGGAAATTTGGGAGTGATGCTTATGTTCCCTCTATTGATTGTGGCCATGATTTCCTTCCTGGGTGGAAACATATGTCAAACTCACAAGCATGAGAGTAAGTCATAAAGGATAGCTATAAAATCATAGGAACCTTTACTCAACAAAATAATCAAAATGCAAAGAACACATCAATCTCTTGTATCATCCAGGGACTAGTAAAGTTGAAATGGAGCCCCATACTTGCAGGAAAGGGACAAATCATTATTGTTTCATGACACATCTACCAGCTAGTACTATACATGTCTGTAGGCAGGGTGGTGTTTCCATCTCTTTAACACTTCCCTGAACAATTCTATGCTCTTTACACTATGACAACACCATTGTTTTGGCATCATCAAATAATATGTAATTTCATGTCAATCTGAAGTGTAGGGGGGGAGTCTAAACCGTCAATCAAGTCACAGTCTGATGGGGCCTCCTTGTGGGTGTGATCTCCTCATAAGGAGAATCCTGGGAACCTGCCCCTTTCTCTCTACCTTCATCTTCTTGCTATCTGCACCCACCAGCCTGTGGTGTTCCTGCATTCTATCTCGTTGCATATGGCTTCATGAGTCTGAAGAGGGACTAATGGACTAGTGTCCAACTAATAGACTTGAGGAGAACTGGACTGGATGCTTTATTGATGTATATTTATTTCTTGAGATAAAACTCTCTCGTACATATAAATGAGTGTCACTCGATTTGGTTCTCTTGTCAATCTGGACTAATACATCAATAAACTCCAAATATTATTTCAATGTCCTTTTTAATGTTCTTTGAGTTCAGTAACAAAACATAGTTTGAAGGGACAAGATCAGAGTTTAAGGGTGGCTGGGTGTAAGGTTTTCCAAGGAAAGTCCCCTATGACAACCTTTGACAGTCTCAGGACTGTCTCAGGAATATAATAAACAGGTTCATTATCATGATGGGAAAAAATTCCTAAGGGCAACTTTCCTGGCCTTTTTCTAATCAATGCAGTTTTCCAGTTTCTTAATTTCCCCCTATAAGTCCCAGTAATTGAGTCCTGTGACCTTAAAAAAAAACTATTAAAATTGCTTTTTAGAATCCTTAAAACCAGTCACAATAAACTTCTGAAATGACATCTCTTCCTTGAATACATGAAGTTTTCTCGAGTTTTCTTTCCATGCTCCATCCATCTAAAAACTTGTTTTATGGGGCACACCATTTCTATGTGTTGCAATGCTTCAGTGATTTGGGAAGATGTACACTTCAGTAATTGTCAAAATGTTGATATTATTCCTGATCTTAATATAGTATTCCCCACCCCCACTCCCATCTCATGGCACTTCTTTTTAGAGGCACATTAACTAGACTAAGACGGGTATATTACTGAGAGAACATGTCTGCAGTCATCCACTGATCATAGAGACATGTTTAAACACATTTTGTTTGGAATAAGCTCATGCATGCATGGACTGGACCCCCTGTAGCAATACTTTCTGACTAATCTTCTTATGTGAAGTTTATTATTATTTCAGTAAGGTAGAGTGAGAATGTGGTCAATCTGAGGAGCTTTTGAAGACTTCAGGAGCAGGAAGGTGATTAACAACAGCAATGTTTTTAAGACAATTAAACTGTGTTCTTCAGAGTAGATAGCAAGGAAAATCTGGGCTGTTGTGTAGTAACAAGGGAAATGGAAAAGCAGGCATGCATTATTGTCCAGGGACAATTAAATCTTTGATAAACATGCTCTGTGGTATAAGTGTGTCTTTGGGTGAGCTCTTTGGAAGGAAAAGCTGGTTAACTCCAGGAACAAATTTACAGACTACAATAGGAAAGGTTTGATTTGGGTTAAGAAAGTAGCTTGGCATTTGAACAAGAACTCAAAACCCCTGCTATTGAGTTGATTTCTGCTCCAAACCACCCTGTAGAACAGTAGGTTGTCCCCTTTAGATTTCTGAGACTTTCAATCTGGGAGCAGATAGCCTCATCTTTCTTCGACAGACCCTCGAGTGGGTTCGAATTGCTAAACGTCTAGCTAGCAGCTCAATGTTTAACTCACGGAGCCTCTACGTTCTCTGAGGCTCGTAGGAATGATTGGGAGATGCAGCTTGAGAAGGCACTTCGCCGGCCAGAACCATCGAGCGGATTGGAGATCACGCTGCACCTCCAGCGTTGGTCCAGGCTGCCCACAATTCCAAATGCTCCATCTTCGAGTTCCGGCCAGAGATCGCCGAGAAACGCGGGTGGAAGTCCCGCCTCGGGGAGTGGAGATCGGAGAACACCCCACCCCAACCGGGAAAGGGGCGGGAGAGGAGGGGGCTCGTGCTCGGCGCGAGCGCGCAGCTTCGGAGGCGGCGGCCGGGGAGGGAGGGAACGCGCGTCCTTCACGTGACCTGGCCCGCGGGCGGCGACGCACACAACGCGCCCCTCACGTGGTCTGTCTGCAGCCCCGTCGCCGGCGGAGGCGGGCGCGGGCGCGTCCCTGTGGCCAGTCACCCGCAGGAGTTGGTCGCACAATTATGAAAGACTCAGCTTCTGCTGCTAGCGCCGGAGCTGAGTTGGTTCTGAGGCTTCCTTGGGCAGTCCTTGTCCGGCGGCCTCTGCTGCCGCCTCCAGAGACGCTTTCCAATAGATGGCTACAGGCCGCGGAGGAGGAGGAGGTGGAGTTTCTGCCCTTCCGGAGTGCGCCCCGTGAGGAGAATGGTACTGGACCCACGCAGGCCTGAGCGGGCAGGGGCCCTGGGGGGTGCGGGTGGAGATGGGGGCACCGGCTAGGCAAGCGGAGTGTGTGGCGCCACGTTCCTTGGAGCGAAAGTCCCTTGACTCGCGTTCGGCCCCGGCGGAGCGGGTTGGGAAGCAGGTGGCCCATCTGGCGCTACAGCCCGTCACGGGAATCTCCCTCGCGGAGATCCGGCTTCTCGGAGGCCCCTCGGGGCGACCGCGGCGCGAGCCCCGGAGCCCCTGAGCTCAGCGGCCTCAGCGCGCCCGACGCCGCGCTCGGCCTCCCCGCTCGACACCTCTGGAGAGCGCGGTCCCCCTTGGCGCCAGGCGCTGCCAGATAAGGGAGCCAAATGCACCGCTCAAGTTCTGCAGGCAAAGGAAGGACGGGGAGGGAACAAAAAAGGGGAGAGGCCTCGGGGCTGGAGCTGTGCCCTGAGAGCCTGCCGCTCAGCGGGTGCTCTACAGGTAAGTTTCCCGTTCCGAGCCCAAGGAGAGAGAGTTGCCGAGATTGCCTGGTAGATCTGGTTTGGAATTTTCGCTAGCAAGAATTACAGATTTAGTTTGGAATTTTTGCTAGCAAGAATTGCGGATTTCATTGCGACGCAGCAGCAGGGACCAAAGCGAAGTGCTAGTGGTCAGGCGGTATCAAACTCCCTCCTCCGTTGTTGCATTGTGTTTCAGACGGAAGGTGCCGAGGAGAAGTGCACCGCAGCTTTTGGTAGAAGAACCGATTTTTAAATGCCTTACAAAGAAAGCAGTAGTAGACTGGGGACGTCAAACGTGGAATACCTGTTTCTGAACACAACTAAAATTTGATGGCATAGTGGGTTACTGTTGGGCTGCTAACGACAAGACCAGCAGTTCGAAACCCACGCGCCACTCTACGAGGGAAAAAGACGAGATTTTCTGCTCCCATAAAGACAGTTTCGGAAACCCAAGGGTCAGTTTCCTGTCGTATCGGGTCGCCGTGGGTCAAAATGGACCCGATGGCTAAGAGGTTTGATTGGCACGGAGCCTATGCAAACAACTCTCCCTCTGGTGGAGTTTGGCAGGTTTATTTTTCTCTTAAAACCCCATTCAAAACCGAAAGCAAGATTTTACTTAGACCATTCATACTGATTATCCAGGGATATATCTGCTGTCCTTTTTTAAAAGGTAAATAGTATATATTTGTACCCCAAGGTCTTGAAGTAAGTATCCTGGTTAGTTAGAATGTAGAAATGAAGATAAGCTATCAATTTCAAAGCCATTTATCTCTAATTTTTTCTCAGCACATCAATGGAAGACATATCCACTGCTTCATTACACATTTACTGAAAGCTGTGTTTTGTTTTGTTTTTCTCTCTGCGTCACTGGGAGTAGGAAGCCCAGCCTTGCTCCTGGAGAGCTGCTGCTGGATTTGAACTGTCAACCCTGTGAGCCACAGTCCCGCACACAACCACTGTGCCACCAGGGCTCAGCTGAATGCTGTGTTTTAGAAAGCTTTGGGATATTTAGTAGTCTACAACTAATGCTCCCTTTAGTCTCGAGGGCATAACTTAGAGAGTCCTGTGGAAGCCCAGGATAAGCAGAGAGGGGAGAATCTGGGCAGGCTTGCATAGGAGCCAAGAATACAGGTGAATTCTGAATGAACTGAAATTCAAAATGCAAAGAGCATTGATTGAGTTAATGGTTTTACTCTTAAGGCAGTGACTCTTAGCTTGTAGGTCACAACCTCTTTGGAGGTCGAATGACCCTTTCACAGCGGTCGCCAGATTCATAACAGTAACAAAATTACAGTTAGGTAGCAACGAAAATAATGTTATGCTTGAGAGGGGTGGTCACCATAACTTGAGAAACTGTATTAAAGGGTTGCGGCATTAGGAAGGTTGAGAAAAAGCACCCTTAATTTACTCTGGGAATTAAGTATTGTACATAGTTAGGAATGAATGTGGTATGGATGATGTGAGGTATTAAGATGGTTAAAAGATAGGCCAAGGTAAGGTTTCTGAGGACAGTGGTATGCATGCCCTGCAAAGGGGGTTATATTTTCTGGTAGAGGTATTTGGAAAAACTGTTTGGAG
The DNA here is from genome assembly GCA_004026705.1 of Nesogale talazaci. Taxonomy (NCBI): domain Eukaryota; kingdom Metazoa; phylum Chordata; class Mammalia; order Afrosoricida; family Tenrecidae; genus Nesogale; species Nesogale talazaci. The sequence goes on along the minus strand of PVJH01005662.1, from coordinate 13,063 downwards.
GATGAATTAGTATGTGGTTAAGCTGAAAAGGAGGCTGTTGGAAGATTTACCAAAGATAGTGATGGTGTAACATAAAAAGATAATGGAAGAAAATGAACAACTTGAAATGTTTAGGAGTTAACTTTCAAATTGGGTTATTATTTTATAGAATAATAATTTCTTTTTTTTTTCTTTTTTTGGGGGAGCATCACTGCTCTCCAGCGGTGGGAGTAGGAGGCCCAGCCCCACTGCTGGAATTGAACCTCCGTCCCAGTGGGCCGCAGTCCCGCGCACAACCACTACGTCACCGGGGCTTAGCCCTGAATAATCATTTAATTTAAAAAAATTTTTGTGTGTGGGCATCACTGCCCATTGGTGGGAGTAGGAGGCCCAGCCTTGCTCCTGAAGAGCTGCTGCTGGATTTGAACTGCCAACCCAGTGGGCTGCAGTCCCACACTCAACCACTATGCCACCAGGGCTCAGCCCCATTTCTTAATTTTTTATTTCACTTTGTGTTGGAAAATGTCACTAGTAACTAGACAAGAATGGAAAAAAATATATAGTTGAAAGAGGTACTTAAAGGTGCATTTTTATCAATGCAGATATGTTGAAGTATTTACAGAAATTTAAGTTTGAGTGTTCTACCCTCATAAATATTTTGATCGGGTGCTCTGAAAGTCTAGATTTTGGACATAAAAATATTGTTGTTGTGTCCCATTAAGCTGTGGTGTCCTCTCACCCATTGCTACATTTGAGTTGTATAGCAGCCACTTGGTCATCTCACAGGTATTCCTCATTTTTGCTGATCCTCTACCAAATGTGACCAAAAGTCAAACCAAACTCCTTGCCATCGCGTCGATTTTGATGCATAGCGACCCTTTAAAACAAGGTAGAACTGCCTCATGGATTTTCAAGTTGTAATTCCATCAGGCACCTGATTTTTCCACAAAAACTACATTAAAAAATGTGCTGAAAAACTCGGCTTATACATGAGTATATACGGTATTCTGCATTTACATTCCCCCAATTGAAAAAAAAAAAAACATTCCCCCAATTGTTCTGTTTGAAACCACAGATCCAAAGAATGCTTATATATTTATACATAGACTTTGACTGATATATCTTTCTGTCACCAGCATACCTCTCCTTTTTTTTTCTGTCTCATTCTTTACTATTAATTGCGAGGAATGGTTAATGGAGAGCAGGTTATTTGACCAGTAGAATTCCCACAGTTTGGGTATTTGGAATTCATCCCTATACATTATGTAACATGTTCCTGTCTTCTGTGTATTTCCTGTGTGGTTAATCTAACAACTCAATCCAATTCTGGTTTGATAGTTAGGTAATGTAATGTGTCTCTTATTCCATTAAAAGACACATGTCTGGTTGATTTCCTTTACATCTTAAGACTGACCTGTGGGTTCATGTCAAACCCTTGACTCACAGTAAAGTGCCCTTCCAACCATTTATCTCATAGTTTTAGTGATTGCCATTGGTGTATTATTTCATTTAAGGTTCCTCCATCCTTCCCTATTCATTTTTTCTTAGTTTTTATTTTATTTTTTTTGCTTTAAAAATATTAACAGAACATACATCAGTTCAAAATTTCTGCATGTACTGTTAGATTGATTATATTTTTATAAGTTGTGCAGCCATTCATACCTTCCTTTTCTGAATTGTTTCTACCCTATTATAACCTGCTGACTGCCTCTTACACATATCCTATCTAAATTTTCATGTTGCTGTTGTCAATTTGATCTTTTGTTTGGGAAACCTCTTGGCATAGAGTAAATTTTGCAAAACTGTCATCCTCTTCATCCTTTTTTTTGAAATTATTTTATTGGGGCCTCCTACAGCTCTTGTCACAATCATTGTTTCAAGCACATTTGGACATTTGTTACCAGTACATTTTTTTTTCTACTTGAGCACTTGGTGTCAGCTCATTTTCCCCCTTTCCAACCCCCCCTCCCTCATGAACTCTTGATAATTTTTTGGGGGGGTGGCCATTACTGCCCTCTGGTGGTAGTAGGAAGTCCACCCTTGCTCCTGGAGAGCTGCTGCTGGATTTGAACCGTTAACCCAGTGGGCTGTAGTCCCACACACAACCACTATGCCATTGGGGCTCAGCCCGATAATTTTTTAAAAAACATTTTATTGGGGGCTCATACAACTCCGATCACAATCTGTACATACATCCACTGTATGTCAAGCATATTTTTACATCTATTGCCCTCATCATTCTCAAAACATTTACTTTCTATTTAAGCCCTTGGCATTGGCTTCTCATTTCTAACCCCCCTCTTCCTGCTCCCCACTCCTTCCATGAACTCTTGATAATTTATGATTTCTTTTCATGCCTTACACTGACTGCTATCACCCATCGACCGCTTTTCTTTGGCCACGTCTGCCCCCCCACCTCCACCCCAGGGGCTATATGTAGATCATTGTGATTGCTTGTCCCCTTTTCTTCCCACCTTCCCCTTCCCCTCCTACTGCTATCATCCTCTTCTTTTTAATTAACCTGTCTAGTCACCATTTTGTCAATTCTGACACTTGGTGACCCCATGTGTGCCCAGTAGAACTATTCCTTAAGCTTTCCAGTGCTGTGACCTTTCAGAAGCTGACCACCAGGCCTGAGTTTCGAGGTCTTTGTGTGGGTTCATATCTTCAGCCTTTTGATTACGTAAGCCCTTAGCTGTTTGTACCGTCCAAGGACTTCTTAAATTCTACTCAACCTCACTACCTTCAGGGTTGATTGTGACTAATACTGACCCTAGAACCGGAGTGCTCAATACATTGATAGCTGTTTACTAGTCAATCGCAAATGTAGTGTGGGTAGATCTCATGGCATTAAAAAAAAATTAGCCAATCAGATAAATTAGATATTAACCAATCAGATGCAATCTTAGGTGTCAGATACATGTGCAAACAACTTCTAAGTGCATTTATGAATAAATGTAATAAATAAAAATAAGTTTATGTTTTGCATTTTTGTAGTTGGTAGATAATTTTGATTTGATCATTTTATAAGTAGCTCGCATGCTGAAAAACTGTGAACACCCCGGCCCTAGAGAACAGGGTAGAACTGTCCCCTTTGGGTTTCCAAGACTTCATTCTTTATGGAAGTAGAAAGTCTTATGTTTCTCCATGGGAACTGCTGATGATTTTAAACTGCTAACCTTGCAGTTAACAGGTCACCATGTAATGCCTTTTTTTACTTGGAAGGCAAAAATCAGAATTGTTGATAGGAGTTTGTGAGTAAGGAGTATCATTTGGTCTTTTCGTGGATCTGAACTGAGTCATTTATGTGACTTAGTGCCAAAGAACTTAGATGTATGTCACTTTCAATAGGTTCCTTCTAATTATTAAGTAGATTTGAATAAGAATTAAGTGTTTGGCTAAAGAATTGGATTTCCTACTTTATTTTCTACATGGTGATTAGTTCAAGACAAGGAAACTAGAGTGTTGGAAATGGAACAAACTGAGCATAATGAAAGAAAATAGTGACACATTGTAATAAATGTGTGGAAATTGTCAAATGGGAACTTAGCTTGCAGTGTAAGTTTTCATAAAGGCTCAATAGTGAAATACTACTTTTTTTAAAAAATTGGTTATAATTTGAGTTAAGTTTGTAGATATTTGGTTGGCCCTTTGCTTCAGATCAGTTTGGATTTAGAATATTACCCTAGATCTTTTTTGTTTTAACCCTAGTTCTTTTTAACCTGTGTTTTTGATAGCATGTGCTTAGTCTCTTGGCCATTTTGGAAGTTCTACCAAATCCAATCCACTGTCATCACATTGGTTGTGTCTCCCAACAACTCCGTAGACTAGAATAGACTGCCCCTGTGGATTTCTGAGACTTGCTATGTGGAGCCACCGGTGGGTTCAAATTGTTGACATTGTGGTTAGCACCCCAACATGTAGCCATTGGAGATCTTCTTGAAGGATTTGGAGCTCTATTAAAGAAAATTTTATGTGGAAGTAAGTAACTCTTTGATGTCTGTAGTCTTGGATCATGTTTTTTTTTTTTTTGTGGGCATCAGTGCCTCTGGTAGTTGTGGGCACTACCCAGCCGCCGCTGGATTTGAACCGCCAAGCCTGCAGGCTGCAGTTCCGCACTCAACCACTTACGCCACTGGGGCTCAGCCCTTGGATCACGTTTTAAACATTTTTGCCAAGTCACTATCTTTTGTGAATATCATTGTTATCTTTTCTGTAAAAGGCAGATGATACTCTTTCCTCTGTTCGACCTCAGGAGCAATCTAGGATGAGTCTGTGAGCACTGCTTGTCTTGCTACCGTCATGTAAATATGTTAATAACATACCACCTCAGCTCATCAGCTTTCAGACTTCTGGAACATTCCTTTATCCCTCCTCCAATCTTTGGAAACCTAGTTCATTGTAGAAATAAAGAAGAAGCTTTTGAGACAAGCCATTATCAGGCATATAACCAACTGAGGATAGAGTTAACTGATTGAAAAGTATATGCAGAATGAAACATAATAAGCTCAGTTAACCAGTTTCTTCTAACAACGTGGTAAAATACTGGAAATTATTGAAGGAAAGCTATTGGGTATGGAGACTACAGTTATCAGAGGAATTGGTAATAAGAAAAATGGGGTTGTAAATTATCCTTTAATATGGGAGCCTATAGTCTTCCCAGTCTTTAGCTGACTTGTGACTCATGAGACATATATTTCTCATCAGTACTTTCAGTCTCTTCAGTTTCTTGGGAACCTGCTAGTACTTGCTACTGTTTGGTGGGGATAACAGTGTATAACTGTGAATCTGAAGAAATGGGCCTCACCCCACCATCCTACCTTCAGAATCTTTTGGGGGCATATGTGTCCCCACATAATTGTATCAAAATCTATCTCAAAAACATTTTCCCCCTTGACTTCAGTATGTATACTGAAAGCTTATGGCTACAACAACAGTAACAAAACTTACAGGAGAGAATAATTCAGCCATGAAAAGATTTAAGAGTATAATCTATCCAATACCAAGAAGAGAGTCTTCAACTATTGTGTGTGTGTGTGTGTGTGTGTGAAATAAAGAAACACAACATGAGTGGAGGTGTGCTCTCTCATGTTCATAGAACACAGTTGACAATAATGAGAAACTGGAAGCAGCCCAAATACAGTAGAAGAATGGATAAAGGTGTTCTTAGTAAGACAGAATAGTGTGTAATAAACTTAAGCCATATTTTCATAATATTCACTAACATGTGAATATTAGTGAATATTGAGCATTTAGCTGCAGTCATTATTCAAAAAGCTGCATGAAGTAAGCACCATTGCTATCTCCATCATTTATATAAAGAACCAAACCTACTGCCTCAGGTAAATTCTGACTCATAACTATCCTCTACAAATAACGTTTCTGCAGCTGTAACTTATTTTGGAAACAGAACATTTTCGTCTTTCTCCCATATAAGCAGAGACACAAAACAACTTGTGCAAAGTCAACAGGTTAGTAAGTAGTGGATAAGGTGTTTACTTATTGTAGAAATTTGGAGAAGGATTTAATATTTAAGGCAAGTCTGTTTATGAGATCTCAGATGACAAGTGTTATATTAAGTTGAAAAGTTAATAGTTTAAAAGATATGTTTTGCTTTTTTTTTTTTTTATTATTTTTAGGCATCACTGCCCTTAGGTAGTGGGAGTAGAAGGCCCAGCCTTTGCTCCTGGGAGCCAGAATGTTTTGCATTTTTAAAGAAACTTACTATATCACATTTTCTTCAAGTATTATGAAACATAATAGAACTTAAAACAAACCAAAAAACCCTGTTGTTATCAAATTGATTCTGATTCATATTAACCCTATAGGGGAAAGCAGAACAGCCTGAAGGATTTCCAAAGCTATATATAATCTTTATTGAAGCTGGTTGTTAGATGTTCCCCCACAGAGAAGCTGGTAGATTTGAATCTCCAAACTAGCAGCCACACACTTAATCACCAGGACACCGTAGTAAAACCTTTCTTTCACCTATTGCTATTGTGTTGATTTGGACCTACAATGACTATGCATAGGAGCAGATAGCCTCATCGTTTTCCTGTGGAGTGACTGATGGGTTTGAAGTTAGAATGTCCACTGCTTACTTGCCAGGACCAGCAGGGCTCCTTAAAATAAAAACTGAAGTCCAACCCACTCACTGCTGTCAAGTCTGTTCCAACTCAGCAACCTTAAAAGATAGGGTAGAACTGCCTGTTAGTATCTGAAACTGTAATTTGTTTTTTCTTTCCAGTTTTATTGGCTTATAATTCACATATCATACAGTTCAATCATATCAAGAAGAGCTATACAATCACCACCACAATCAGTTTTAGAACATTTTTTTAATTGTTGAATTCATTGTTATTAGCGCTACATTTCCTCCAAGCCTCTTCTGCCATAATTTTTAACAGGAGTAGAAAGCCACGTCTTTTCTCCAAAGGAGCAGCTGGTGATTTCAAATGGCCCACCTTGGGCTGAGCCCCAGTGGCGTAGTGGTTGGGTACAGGGCTGTGGCCCACTGGCTTGGCGGTTTGAATCCAGCAGCAGCTCTTCAGGAGCAAGGCTGGGCCTCCCACTCCCACCAGAGGGCAGTGAATGCCCCCCCCCCCAAAAAAAAAAAAAACAACAAATCAAATGACCCACCTTTTGGTTAGTAGCCCAACTATATTACCAGGACTCCTGGAAAAAGTAGAACCTTAGCCAGTAATAATTTTTTACTTACATGCGTGGTTGTTAATTTAAACTCTAGGTTCGAAAGGTTTGAGTCCCATTGACTTTCTTTTGAGCAATCTGCTGTTGAAATCTGGAGCACAGTTCTACTTTGAAACACATGAGTCACTTTGAGTCACAATTGATTCTGTAACAGTTAATGATAGGTTATTCACAACTCAGTTGTATAGATTTGTTTTTGTTTTTTGGGGCACCACTGCCCTCTGGTGGTGGGAGTAGGAAGCCCAGCCTTTGCTCCTGTGGAGCCGATGCTGGAATTGAACCTCCATCCCAGTGGGCCGCAGTCCCGCACACAACCACTACGCCACCGGGGCTCAGCCCCCAGTTGCATCCATTTGATGGAGTACAGAGACTTACCAGACTGATGAGCACCTTATCAGACTGGAGAAGTCTTTAACGATAAACCAAAAAGATTTTTTTGTTGGTTAGGGTTCTTCTTTATGAAATTTAATATATAGGCATTTATCTAAATAATCTCCTTTCACCCATTAAACATAGTTTATTCTTAGGATAAATGCTTTAGCTTCTTTTAGTTGATAACATTAAGGGTGTGGATTTACACTAAAAATATATCAACAAAATGTCACATTAAGGATATAGTTTACTCACAATACGAAGACTTGTGTTTTCTGACATTATTTATTTTCTTTGGCTTTCTCATTTTCAGTTTAGTTTTATGGTATCATTTGAAAAAAGATCAGTGGTCATTGAATTAGATATACGTGAAGAATTCATTGGGGAAAGTCTGGGTGAGATTGCAGTTGATCACATTGTAGGCTCAGTGTGGCTTAGTATTCAAAGCTTTAGTTAGTCTCATGACTTCCAGGATTATAGCAATTGCTCACAGTCTTCCATATCAAACATTCTTAACCCCCAGGGCAGTATTGGGCTATTAAGCAGTAGCATTCTCCCTGAGGGCAGCAGGAAAACTGGAATGAGCAGGAAAAAAGAGTTGGGTATAGAAGGGCTCTTTTTGCACATGTCAGGGTTTGAATTTGATTCAATTAATTTTTTTTAATATATAAAACAAAAAAAGTTGGCAGAACTGTCATTCCATAGAGGCTTTTCAGTGGTGCCTTTAAAAAACATATTTGCTGCTTAGAAAGTTTACATTTGAATCACAGTGATTATTAGTAAATTAGTTAACCAGTTAGCAGTCGATTAAGAACTGAGGGGCACTCTGGAGTAGGGTCTGAGAAAGTGCCTAAAACTCTGATGACCTGGATCAGAGGTAGTCAGAGGTAGTAAATGGCTTATGTCAACATTTTGTTTTGCGCTTCCCTTAATTTTGTCTTTATGAAACTCGTTCTCTTTTACACCAGGCAGCAGACATTTCTGTTCCGTTCTTTTATCCTTAGGTAAGCTGCTTGGCGTTAACCCCATGTATGCATAGTTCATGGATCAGCCAGAGACTTGGCCAAAGTGAAGCATGCAGAATTTAGAGTTCTTTTTCTGAGAATGTTTCCATCACTTTCCAGATGATATGGTTGTCTTTGACCCTTGTAGTTTGTTCTTTTTCCAAGCCAGTAGGTTTATGGCATTTCTATTGAAGTTTTAGCTGCTCCCTATTGGAGTAAGGGGTCTGTTTTCAGGCAAAAAGATACAAACAAATTTATTAGTGTTCCTCTATTCCAAGTGTAGCATTCCTCCAGTTTTGTTAGGTCATTGTTATATTTTGTACAGTTTTTATCATTCTCTATGTCTAATGGGAGCTAGATTCCTTTATAGATTTTCTTCATAGCTCCCTCCTAACTTTAACATTTGAAAAAATTAATGTAATTGCTGAATATCTTCAAAACTGATCTGAATTCAAAATTACAAGAGAACAAGGCATTATTTGCCCATATGTTTTATCTTCGGTACATTCCTAAACATGGAATTGCTAAGAAATATGATAGGTATATGTTTAACTTTTATTTATTTTAATCATTTTATTGGGGTCCCCTTCAGTTCTTTTAACAATTCATACATCCATTTATATCAAATACATTTGTATATTTGTTGCCATCATCTTTTTCAAAATGTTTTCTTTCTGCTTGAACCCTTGTTGTCAGCTCCTCTTCCTTTTTACTCTATATATATCCCCCACCTCCCACCTCGTGATGTTTAACTTTTTAGGAAACTGTCAAAATGTTTTCTAATAGGTTTCATCTCTTTCATTCCGACCAGAAGTAGGAGAGAATTACCATTTCCCTACATTTTGGATCACACTGGTATGGGCAATATTTTGAAATTTTAGTCATTCCAGTAGGTGTATAATGGAAAATTGGTGTGATTCTAATTTGCATCTTTCTGATGACAAACATTGCTGATTTGTATGTATTGGGACCCCTGGAGTTAAGAGCATCTGACATCCAAACAATTCCTACTTGTCCTTTAGACTGGTTATCATAGCCAACAAAGCTAAACAGTAGCAGACTCAACATTTTTATCATTTGGTACTTGAAACAGGTAACATTGTGGTTGAAGCCTGAGATTTCTCCCATTCCAGATATTGCTCAGGTAACATTTTCTTGGCCAGGCTGGACTCAGCCAAATTGGTTAGAAGTCCTGACAAAATCTTGAAGACATTGTTAGAACTGACCTCACTCATGATCTGAGGTCTTCCTGTATTTGTGAAGTATTCATTTTTTGGGGAGCGCATCACTGCCCTCAGGTGGTGGGAGTAGGAGGCCCAGCCTTTGCTCTGTGGAGCTGGAATTGAACCTCCATCCCAGTGGGCCGCAGTCCCGCACACAACCTCTACGCCACCGGGGCTCAGCCCTTATTCACATGTCTTTTTTACCTTTTTTTTTTAACCTATTTTTAATCGGAGTTTTCTTATTATTGAGTTGTAAGAGTTCTTTATTTTTTAAAAAAAAGAGTTCTTTATCAATTCTGGATACAGGTCCTATTATATATGTGTTGAACAGATTCCACATTTTTTAGTGAATGAATGGAGAGAGAGTTTGTTACCAATCTGATACACAGATTCATTAGTGTTACTGTTACTTCACCCTACATACGCACTGTTCTGACTTGCCCCATGTCTTCACTTCGCTCAGTTTATTCTCACAGCTTCCTGGAGAGTTCTTTATAATTAGTCAATAGGAGGACAATATATGGGCCTACTTATGGATGGATCCACTTGGTGGCTGGTTAGTTGCACTACTTTTCAAAGGTAGTATTAATAAACTCCATTGAGGAGACATTCACCCAGTATACAGAACATTGACTGGTAAACTGTTCTTTATTCTGTGTGTTAAGCAAAATGGACTGAGGTGGGAGTCAATTTCTTAGTTGAGTCATAAGGTCACTGGTTGGGAACTTAGGAAATAACAAAATTGAAAAACTAATTGTCAGAAGTTCTGGGAGACAGGTTAATGGTCGAATTCCTTGAAATGGTGCTATATTTTCATCCTAAGGCTGCCATAACAAATTACCACATTCTGGAGGCCAGAAGTCTGAAATCAAGATGTTGACAGGCTTGTTCTTGTAGGCCTGGGGGACAGTCACTCTCTTAGCTTTCGGTGGCTGTCAGCAATTCATGATGTTCTTTGTTGTGTGGTAAGGCCTGTAAGATGTATATTTTAAATGTCTTAAATTAGTAATCAATACGTGATGCTCATATGCTTCATATCTGAAATTTATTGATCTAGTAGTCAAAAAGTTGCTTCATTTTGCTTATTAACTTGAAGAGTTTTTGATTCCTCTTTTTGGGACCAGCTTGGTAGATGTGCAATCCTTAATGCCTAAACAAGGAGTGTTTTCACCAGAAAACCCAGTCATGGTTTTGATTAATTGAAGTTGAGACTACTTTGTGGCACTTTTGAGTTCTTTATGCTGATGTACCAATAGGTACAAAATTGGGGTTACTGCCAGCCTGAGGTGATTGAGTTCCATTACCAAGTGGGGGGTTGGACTGCTGCTACTTAATTGGAATAAATAGGTACTTGAAACCCCAAGGTTGCTCTGCTCTGGATTACCTCATTATACAGAAACCCTTCTGATCTCTGCCTGGGCCCTTGATCCCTAATGTTGGGCCATCACTTCTCACAGACTCGCTCTTCACCGTTCTTGGGCTTGAGCTATGTCACTAAGGAAGTCACTATGGGAATACTCATTTCACTTGGCTTGAGCTTAGACTTTTCACTCATACCAGACTGTACCTCCATGAAGATGTCCTCCTCGATCCCTTTGGGCCCATATAACAGCTTTGGGCCACTGTTAATTCTTACATTTTCTTGGAACCCACCTTGCAGGGGTTCCTCTTAATGGCATTCATACCAAAAATTTCAGGACAGAATGAAGATCTTTGTTTTAGTGAGGGAACCATACTAATTAGTTCTTTCATCATAACTTAGAAGGAAGTGTGGTTTTAAAGTTCCAACATGTTTCTCCAAGTAGAAAGGGTTATTACTGGACCCTTTATGCATACGAATATAGCCACGCCTTTTAGGTTAAGTTGTAAAATACTTTGATGTACTTGAAGTTTGATAGTAGATTTATATATAGAGGGTGTAGTTTGCTTTCTGACCTAAACCATGTCTTTTTTACAGTGAGATAAAGTATTTAAAGAACATTTGGAGGATCTGAGCCCCAGTGGCATAAGTGGTTGAGTGTGGGACTGTGGTCTGCAGGCTTGGTGGTTCAAATCCAGCGGCAGCTCTCAGGAGCAGCACTGGGTAGCACCCACAACCACCAGAGGCAGTGATGCCCTCCCCGCCCCCCCCCCAAAAAAAAAAAAGAACCATTGGCAAGTTGGCCTTCAATGACAAGAGAATCTAAGATTCAGATTTTCCTTTTTTGGTGGCAATTTAATATGTAGAATTTAAGAATATATTTGAGTTTCAAGAGAATGATTTTCATATAAATTACCTTTTTTTGGGGGGGGCATCATTGCCCCCTGGTGGAAGTGGGAGGCCCAGCCTTGCTCCTGGAGAGCTGTTGCTGGATTTGAACTGCCAACCCTGTGGGCCACAGTCCCGCACACAATCACTATGCCACCAGGGCTCAGCCCCATAAATTACCTTTTTAAGAATCTTTGTAAACCAGCAACATGTAGGCATAGGAATTACTCTTATTGATTTACTTGAAGAGGAATTTGGGTTAGAAGGTTGTTTTATAATGTGTACCCCTATTGTTGATAGACTACTAGGAAGAATTTATATTTATGGACTCTTAAAGTGATAACAACTGCAAGGCATTGTGCTTAAGCACGTTTCACAGGTCATTTTGTTTAATCTTTAGAGCAATATTGTGAGAAACACTGTTCATGTACTCTTTTACAGAAAAGAAAACACAAGTTTAGAAAGTATGCAAGGTTGCATAGGTAGCAATAGAACTGTGATCCCAACTCAAATTAAAGTGACTTCAGAGTCTATGCTCTGTAACTTCTGAAAATCACCAGCTGAGCATTGCAGTCCCTTCCTGTGCTAATACTTGATAATTATCTAGAGCATTAAGTTTAGGAATTTTCAGATTTGTGTTTGTAGTTTGCCACCTCTTGGTAGAATCAAATAATGCAGCCTTAAACTTGTACATTGAAATATCTATTAAAAGAAGGAAAAATGTAATACTAGAAGTTTTGTTTCCTTGCTTCATTTTAATCCAGGGCAGCTCTTGTTGGGTAATTAATAATAGAGCACTGAATAGAATCTCAAAAGCTACAGAAAGTTGTTTTTTAATCATTAAGGGGGATTTACAGGTGGTATATATAAAACCAGTTCCTAATGTAAAAAAAGATAAGCCTATAAACAACAGTGTGAGTGGGTGGGGGAATGTGCTACACAAAGTACAATGAAAGAAAATACGTTCTTGAAATAGTTAAAAATTAATAAGTGCTAGTGGTTGGTAAGGAGAGAGAAGATAGCAAAAGGAAGAGTTAGCAATAAACAAGGTAGGGCAAGCTTTAGGAGATAGTCTTGAAGCATGGTTAATATCATGGTATGACTCAATAGGTATGAAGTTTAGGGAAAAGTTTAGTTTGTGATCATAGAAGTGACACAATACCCTTCATCTGTAGCAAATAATTTTGTTAGCATATCGGATTGATTTGCCAATTAGAAATTATTATGAAAAGGTTTGAAGTGGTGAAAGGATAGTACTAGCAGGGTTATTTATGAGCAAGAATGCTATAATGGAATATAAGCAACATATGCTAATGTAGTCTCCATTATACAGTGGTGTTTCAATTAATATTAAATTTTGGTTGGGATGTAAGTCAAATAACTCATTTTTATATTAGTTTCCATCATTATTGCTTTTTATTGTGATTCTACCTGCATTTCTCCAAGCAGCAGTGTAATTCTGCCTTGAAGCCAGGCATCACCTCTAGGTCCATTCTGGTGTCCTTTTCAAAAACAAATCTATTTTTTTT
>PVJH01005661.1:59642-109816 GCA_004026705.1 Nesogale talazaci | reverse complement strand
TCTCGAACAGAGTGGCACACACGACGAGTATGTGATAAGACCCTCTGCCTCCATGAGCTGAACTTGACAGCCAATGACGGGTAAGATCAGGAGCACTCTTTACCAACCTAAGACAGGCCATGGTGACATTAGAAGGCCATTGACCGATGACGGGTAAGGACTGAGTGTGCGTCCTGACAACCTAAGACAGGCGGAGTTCCCGGGAGGATATTACTTGAAAAAATTAAAAAGGGGGGCCTGTCAGGAGCCCTCCGGCCCAGACATGCTTGACTTGGCTACAGGCGGAATATGCCTGAACTCTGTTGCAGTTTGTTGCCTGGGGTTTGTAGTTTGTCGCATTTGTGCCTTTGTAACTGTAAACAGCCCTGGCCTCTGAAGCCAGGCTTGCAGCTGTGCTGCCATTCACTTGTTAATTTTGAAGATCACGATAGGCTAATTGCCTAAACTTGCTTGCCCTATAAAATTGGCTTACTTCTCACAAATCAAAAAAAAAAAAAAAAGAACCCCACCCCATCCCAGAAAAGATGTAACTACTGACACAACATATGTATGTATGTATGTATGTATACATTATGATGAGTGCTGTATGAGTCCCCAATAAAATGAATTAAAAAAAAAAGAACAAAATACAAAAATAAATAGATTTAAAAAATAAAAGAACAAAATACATTGAAACATAATAAAAACAAAAGCCTAACTTGGGTGGCAATCTTCTAAATTAAATTGCATTTTCTTCTATGTAACTTCAGGAGTCCCAAGTGGTACGAAAGAACTACACATGTAACTGCAGGAGTCCCAAGTGGTACGAAAGAACTACACACTGAATTCCTCGCCCCAAAGACTGGTAGTCTGAACCCACAAGAGGAGCCTTGGAAAGACAGGCCTGGTGGATAATGTCTGAAAGATCACAGTCTGACAAACCTTTGAAGTTCTCCACACGTGACATCATGAATTGGAACTGGCTCACTACTGACTAACACAAACATATATTAATTGCAATGGACAATAACACACACAAGATATAAAGAGTAACCTTTTCTGCTACTTAGAGAAATGGGTATTCTATTTAACTTCTTGCAGCTTTTATTATTATTACTTGTACAAAGCACAACAAACTGATTTTTCAAAAATAAAAAGCAAATGGGTAGAAGGCAAAAGAATCCATAACACAGTTAACTTCAGTAACAGTAACTTCAGTACTAGATGAAAAAAGATTTAGTAATAAAACAATTTAATAAAATGAACCTCCTCTTTAATGTATTTTATTTCCACAGACTTATAGTCATCTGTGTCTTTTAAAACAAAACAACAGCATATTACCACCAGAATTGGTACCTCCACTGTCTTAGCGTATTTATTAGTATGTATTAATGAATATTGTAGCTACCCAAAATATCTCCATACCAGATACTTTGTCAGAAGAATCACTTTGAATTTAATGTTTACCAAATTTATCTGAAGAGAAATAATATTTTTTAATTGGAAAATGTGAGTGCACATGTGTGTGTGTGTGTGTATATATATGTGTGTGTAGATAATCTATAAATACTTATGAAACACTATTTAGGGCACTGAAATATTCTTCTAACTAAATTATACTGGGCCATTAAGTATAAAGCTTTATTTAAGAATATAAAATGTTAAATACCCAATTTTTTTAAACTGACATCTATACCGCTTTATTAAAAGCACCTTTTACTTAGAATGTAACCACATTGCATGTTATCTTCACTATGAAAAATTAGTCTCTTAAGAGACTACTTAATCTCACGCAGTCTGAATTCACGTAACTGATTCTATATCCTTTGTTCCATTAGCTACCCCAAAAAAGTGTATTTGTGGATCACCTTTGGCAAGTGCCAAGGCTTTCATGACATGACTGGTAAGCTGAAAGTTCTCTGCTAGTGTGTTCACACTTGGTTTCACGCTGAGATCTCTTTACAATTTCCTTGAAGCATTTCTTTTTTTGTTGCAATGTATCTACTTGCTTAAAATTTGTCTTTAAAAGGTGAAAAAATCTTTGAGAAAAAAAACAAAAATATTAATATTATGCCATTTTTTCATCAAATGAGCAATTAGTAAAGGCAAAAAAATCAACTACTGAATAAAACAGTACTTACTAAACATGAAAATTTTTAACGAAATTCAACAATTAAACTCTAATTCAAATAAAGTGTAAATTTTTGTTTTGCAAATGGAAATAAAGCAACATACTTCAAAGTGAAAAATACTTATTTCAGCACATTTAACTATAATACCAGTGATCATCATGCTTATATGGACGTCATTTGACAGGCTAATTTTTAAATAAAATCAACTCTCACTTTTATAATTTCATAATGTATCCCTTAATATTGTAAAAGGAGATTTAAAAAAAATTATAGCGCTTCAATGTAAACTATTATAGGTCAAGGGGATGATCTATGAAAATTAGATAGCAGGTGTAAAAAACAAACGAAACCCAACGCCACTGAGTCCATTTTGATTCACAGGAACCATAAAACGCAGAATACAACTGTCCTATCAGCTTCCCCCGGTGTTTGCGAGAAGGATTCACGGTGCTGTGGGGTGAGCACTGGGGCAAACAGCAAGGCCAGCAGTTCTACCCCACCAGCTGCTCCGTGGGAGAGAGACGAGACTGCTCCAATAAAAACATGCTGACAACTGGCGTTGCAATGAGCCACAATTTCTCGTTGGCAGTGGGTGATCTCTTTCCCCCAACAAACAAATCATTTGATTCGGGCTTCTTAGAGCTCTATAACAATCCATACATCAACTGTATGAAGTACATTGTACATATGCTGCCATCATCATTTTAGAAACCTCTCCTTTCTACTTGCACCTTGGTATCAGCTCCTCTTTTACCCTCGCTCCCCCTCCTTTCCACCCTGATAACCGCTTCATATATTATAAATTATTATTATTTTCCTATCTTACACCATCCACTGCCTCCCTTCACCCAAGTTTCTGTTGTTGATTCCCCTGCAGGAGCTGGTGTTACACATGATCCTTCCAAGAATGGGCTCCCCTTGCTCCCCTCACCTGCCCCCGGCCCTCATGGTATCTCATTACGGAAGCCAAACATCACCACTTCTGAACCACGGATCTTTCAGCTACCAGGGCTCCTATAATATCTATAAAGTACCCTGTGAACCAGTGGTTCTCAACCTTCCTAATACCACAACCTTTAATACAGTTTTTCATGTTTTGGCGACCCTTAACCATAAATTTATTCTCATTGCTATAATTTTGCTACTATCATGAATCGGGCAAACCCCTACGAAAGGGTTGTTTGATACTCCCCCCCCCCCCCAATAGAGAACTGCTGCTGTAAACAATAAAGCAAACACTAAATAGAATTATTTATTCTATAACTTACCCTTCTCCTCCCATTCTTGTTATCTTTAGGCGAAAATCCACAGAATTCAGACTGGGAGGCTTCCATTTCAAAATATCATCACATCGACCAGGCTTATATTTCTAAAGAGAGTTAACACGACAACAATAATGAATAGCTACAACATGTCTAAACATCTAATTGATTTATCATCACTATTTTTATTACGTAAAATTACTATTTCCTTTCTGAATATAATTTTTGTCATCTTCAACCAATGAATGAAACTAGTTATCTATTCTTTTATTGTTGGTCATCTTTTTTTAAATGAATCATTTTATTGGGGGCTCATACAACTCCCATCACAATCCATACATGCAGGCCACATTTACACACTTATTGCCATCATCACGCTCAAAACATCCTCCCTCCCTGCAGGCCCCCAGTATCAGCTCCCAATATAATCCTTCCTCTGCCCCTTCCCCTTGAACCCTTAGTAATTTACAAATTATTTTCATCCTGTACACTGTCCAATGTGTCCCAACACTCACTTCTCTGTTGTCCATGTCCCAGAGAAGAGGCTATGTGTAGATCCCTGAAGCTGGTTCTCCCTCTCTATTCCTCCATCCCTCCACCCTCCTGGTATTACCACTCCTATTACTAGTCTTGATGGATCATCTATCCTAAATTTCCCATGTTTCCATCTTCACTGTACATCTCTTGGTCTAGCTGGATTTATGTGGCAGAATCGGGGTCATCATAGTGGGTGGGAGGCAATTACTAGTCTTGATGAATCATCTATCCTAAATTTCTCATGTTTCCATCTTCACTGTACATCTCCTGGTCTAGCTGGATTTATGTGGTAGAATTGGGGTCATCATAGTGGATTCGAAGCAGCATTTGGGAACTAGAGGACGGTTGCATATTTCCTTGCTACTACTCTATATCTTAACTGGCTCATCTCCTCCTTGTAACCCCTCTGCAAGAGGATGTCAGCTCATCTATTGATGGGCTTTGGGTCCCCAATCTGTACTCCCCCTCATTAATAATAATATAATTTTAGCTCATTGATGCCTGACACTGGATCCCTTCACCATCTCATGATCACACAGGCTGGTGTGCTTCTTCCGTGTGGGCTTTATTGCTTCTGAGCTGGATGGCCGCTTGTTTACTCAAGCCTTTAAGACCCCAGATGCTATATCTTTTGGTAGCCGGGCACCATCAGCTTTTTTCCCCACATTAGCTTATGTACACATTTGTCCTCAGGGATCATATCAGGAAAGTGAGCACGCAATGTTATGCTTTTTATTTCTTGAAGACACCTCGTGATCCCATAAGCTAGTGTGCTTCTTCCATGTGGGCTTTGTTGCTTCTGAGCTAGATGGCTGCTTGTTTACTTTCAAGTCATTTTTTATTTCTTTTTTCACACCAAAGACTTTTAGAAATACCTACAGACTCTTGCCAGTACAAGTCCTAAAAGGAATAAATTCAGTTATTCTATTCAAACTTTTCATGATTACAAGAAAGCTTGATGATTTTTTTTTGTTTTAAACTATTTTTCTTATTCAGCTTTACCAAGGAAAAATGTATAATGGATAAAATTATCAAATTTGAACTGTCTTACTGAGTACTACCAAATGGATAATCACATAACTATCACACAAAGCATAATACAGAATATTTCAATCACCCCATAAAGTTGCCTCATGACTGAAACTGATTCTTCCTCCCTCCTTCTGGCACAACTGATCTGCTTTATATCATTCTAGGAGTGAGTGCCTTTGCTATTCTTAATGTTGAATCTTTAAGATTCAACACTGTTGTTGATATAGTGGTAGTTTGTTTCTTTTTACTGATGATTAGGATTCCAAGTAATGTATATACCACAAATTATTTGTCCATTGACTACTTGATAGGTATCCAGATTGATTCCAATTATGACTGCCATGAATAATGCTGCTCTGAATATTCCTGAGCAAGTTGTGTAGGCACATTATTTTCAATCCTTTCTCTTTTTCTCCTTATTCTTCATTTCATACCGACGAATGCAATGGCTGAATCTCACGGTAAGTATATGTTTAACCTCATAAAAGACTGCCAACCTGCCTTCTAAAGTGCCTGTAACATTTTCCATTCACACAAGCAAAGTGAGTCCAGTTACTCTACATCCTCCCCATCAGAGGGGATTATGCTTATTTATAATTAACATTTTCCTAAAAACAAATGAGAATATTTTCATGTGCTTATTTACCATCTGTGATGGGTTCATTTTTGACCCCCTCCTCCACTAAAAAAATTCTAAGAGAACAGATTCCTATTTTTGTATAGTAGTTTGCTATGAAACTAAGGTAGCTTCTGTACACTATCTTTGAAGTAGTGGTTATTCTGTGATCAAAACTCTTGCCATCTGTGAAGGAGAGACAATGTTGGTGGGGATTTCTGTTGCTGTGATGCTTAGTCTCCAGACTAAGACGAGGAAGAACATCTTGGTAATTTGCTTCTGAAAAATCAACCGGTGGAAACCTTACAAATTATAAATCCCCAAATCCATTCCCATTATGTAAAAGATCTCCAAGACAGACCTCACAATAAGTAGCAACAGATCTTCTTTGGTGACTGAAGTGTTTGTTGAAATATGTTGCTATTAGATTGGCTATGCCATTACTGAATTATAAGAATTGTTGATATGACACACAAATTAGCATCCACATATGTTCTACCTGTCTTTTGCTTGCCTTTTCATTTTCTTAATTTTTTTTGTAAAGCAGAATTTTAATGTTTATGAAGTTTAAATTATCCATTTAAAAATATTATAACTCATACTTTTATCCACTTAAAGAAATTTGCCTATCTGAACTCACCAGCCACTCCACAGGAGAAAGACAAGGTTTCCACTCTCATCAAGAGTTAAAGTCTCAGAAACCCACCAGGGCCATCCTCCCCTGTCCATTCTACTCAAGAGTGAGAGTTGTTGGAGAATCTGCTGCAGCTTTTCTAGAGTGTCCACTGAAATTGGAAGCAGATCAAACCCTAAAGGAAACTTCTATTCAATTATTTGTATTGGGCCTGTAATCTGAATAAGAGTGGAGTATCTCACCCTAATCTTGTTACAGCTTTTTAGCCTGCTCACTGTACATCCCATTGGGTTATACCCTGGGACACTACTGTCAAACCACCGAGAGTCCTGACCCACCTACGTAGGCACAAAAACTACCTATTACGTAGTAATTATTAGTTAATTCCAATCTCATTTTATTGGAACATAATGAAATTAGTTTCATCACTCGGATAAAAGAGGAACCCTGGTGGCATAGTGATTTAGACATTGGGCTGTTCAAGACAAGATTGGCAATTTGAAACTACCAACTAATAGCACATTTTCTCAGATACTACAGCTTTATACTAAGTATTAAACTCTGATATGGCTTCTGAAAACACTTAGCTAATGTAGACTATTTACACTTTCACCTAAATTCTGAATTAATATATCTATGATAAATGAAAACCTACTGAGATTTTTAATTAGGATTCTACTGAGTCAAGTGGTCAAATAAGAATTGAAATCCCAGTATTTTTGCTAATCACTATTGTAAATCTTTAAGTTTTCTTATATTTCTTTCAGCACTGGCCTGTGCTTTCAACAGTGTACATTACTAAAAAAAGAGTGTATTACTTTTGTTGACTATACTAATAATTTCATATTTTGATACTACTTTAAATTATTTTTAAATATTTCAATTTTTCATAAATCTAGATATTGGCATTTGTAGCATGATTTATAAATTCTAGTGGAAATTTTGTGAGTTTGGGGGATTTTTCTACAAAGATGTTATCATTTGAGAATAAAAGCAATTTTACTTTTCCCTTTCTAGTCTGGATCACTTTTATTTACTTTTCTTGCTTTTAGCACTGGTTAAGTCAAATTGTGTTGTACAGGACCAAAAAGGACAAGTAGTTCTTATTCCTGATCATAAGGCATAGGTATTTAGAAGTAAACAAATATAAAACTAGCTATAGTTTTATTACAATTGCCCCTATTAATTTTTAAAATTTCAAATTTGATATGACATTTTTTAACATATGTGGCTGTTTTTCTATTATAACTGTTAATAAGGGTCATTGTATGCACTGGCTTTGAATATTAAACCAGTCAAGCATTCAGAATGATCTAGACATGTTTAATATTCTGTGAGCCCTTCTAAATCTTTGAGTTTTTGTCTGCTTATTCTACCAATTATTATGGGAAGGGTACTGAGATCTCCAACTCAAATATGAATTCATGTATTTCTCTTTCCACTCCTGCCAGTTTTTGCTTCATGCTTCATGGAAGCTGGAGCATGATGAGAATTTGGATACAAGTCAAAACTTTAAGGATACACATTCTAAGTCAGTATGGTCGCCTGCACGCAGCTGTATATTGACAGGCAATCAAGGACACACCTTGATAAAGAATGTCTAGCCTGGAGTTTGTTTTGGTCTCTGTTCTTTGCTTTGTAGATAATATTTTTACTGCACCTGGTTCTTTAGATAATGCTGTTCCAAGAATGTTACTTGTCAAATTTTTTAAATTGAGTAAATGCAATCAGGAAACTATTCCCAAATTTGAGTATGAATAAGAGAGAGGACACAGTTCAGTTCGGAGTTGCATGCCTAATCAATCTGTAGTTCTCTGCTTTTTCAATCCGTGTGCTTCTCCGTTCCTCTGTGTCTGTTCATATACAACACTTCATGTCCCATGAAACTCATCAAATAAATGCAGGCAAGCTAGTACACTTATGTTCTCTTGAGGAATTATAATTATAAAAGGATCCTCTCCATCTGTGGTAATATTCATTATTTCTAAATACATGTTGAAAAGAACACAGCCATCCCAGCTTTCTTTACATTAATGTCAGTTTGGCATATCTTTTTCTCAAACATTTACTTTTAACCAATATATGTCTTAAACTTAACCAGAACATAGCTTGTCCTCTAACTCAGGTCTCTGATCTTTGATTACTTTTTTACATTGGAAGCTTCAGATTTAAATTCAAGTAAGTACAAAAGTATTTATGAAACAACCTAAGTCTACAAATTTTGTATAGCTGGCAATGACTGTGAAAGATAAACTGTAGTCTTTTCTCTATAAATCTTGTAACTTGCTAGAAGCAAAAAGAACATAAGAAAATGTATTCCAAATGTCTTCTGTGAATAGTGAAGAGGAAATATTTACCCAACAGTAGCTTGAAGACTGATTATAGAGGAACAGACATTGTAAGTCTTGAAGAAGAGACAATATTCATCCATGCAGATTCCAAACAAAGTAAAAGATAAGTATTGGGTAGAAAAACACAGGAATTACTGAAGGGGAAATAAGTGTCGATTCAATGAAGGCATTATAGAAATGGGATCATATTATACAGAAGTACTTATTTAGGAAGGAAAAATTGTTAAGAATCCTCATTCCTAGTATTTTAAAATATGTATGTGTTTGCGTGTGTATAAAATCTTAATATTCTAACAGATTTTTTATTAATTTTAGAAAAATGGCAAAGCTGCTAGCAACAGGCTCACTGATTTCAAAGAAAATCCCATACAAGAATAACTTAGTATGTTACTGTAACTCAAGGAACCCTGGGGTAGAGTAGATTACACACTGGACTCCTCACCACAAAGCAGTAGTTGGAACCCACCATCCACTCCCATGGGACAAAGATGAAACTTTCTGTGCTGTCAAGATTTACAGTCTTGGAGATTTACAGGAGCAGTTCTACTTTGCATTACAGGGTTCCTATGAATCAGGTATGACTCGATGGCAGTTGAATTTGGGGGTGTTTTGCTTTGTTTTGTTTTAAAGGGGTAGTTCTACTGTGTCACACAGGGTCACTATAAACTGACATCAACTCAGTGACCATAACTTTTGCTAAGAAAGACGAATCATTTGAGTTGATACAAAAGACCTTTGTCCTATAGTACATTTAAGAATATAACATATACTACCCACCACCAAGGCTTGTCTTTAAACAATCAAATAAATATTTATCTAGGTTAAGTAAGTACCAACTGGGATGTTAAAAACTTGGGAATAGTAATCTAAGATGTCCAGAGGAAACAAAAGTGATAAAAATCAAAGAGATGAAAGGAATTAACCAATGAACTAATAGACCATGTGAGTATCAGTTGAGATCAGAAAAACTGATGCCCAGTTACCACACCACCAAGATCAGCAGAACTATAAGACGCCCAATTACCACTACCACCACCACCATCACAAAAGGGGGCATTGAAGAAGGACCTGGATAGAAAGAATGAGAACATTGTAGAATAAAATTCAAAATCCGAAAAAACATCAGGCTTGCTGGTCAGCTCCTGATGAAACCCTTGAGACTATGGCCCTAAATCACCCTTCAGGTCTGGAAGTGAACTTACCCCCATCATTCACTTTTCAACCCAACAAGAGAGAGGTATATAAGGAAGACAGTGACACTAGTCAGGTAAACACCACTTGGAATAATAAACCAATTGAGGTTAAAAAAAAGGGCAGCATTTACCCAAAGACAAAGTTTAGAAAGGCTTTTAAAAAGGAAGAATAGAAACAGAAAGGGAGTAGAGTAAGTGATATTACATTATGGGGATTGATTACAATGAATGAACCAAAACTAAATTTGGATGGATGTTGAACTGAAACCTGATGATCTGCTTTATAAATTCACCAAAAATAAAATTTAAGGAAAAAACATAGGTGTGTATATTACAGAAGAAGTTTCTGCCCATTTACCAGCCCAGAGACCTTATTCAAATAATATATATCCATCATATGATCACAAATAAATCACTTAATGAAGACTTGCTTTGTATTCAGGTGTTTTAGCAATACTGAAATCATCAAGATCTTCCTGTTGTCAATCCACTCATGAAAATACAGTAATAAGTTAGTCTGTTTTCCAAATAAAGCATATTTGCAAGAAATATGTTCTACTGTTTATATTAAGAGTGGTTCCCTATGGCGTGAGCTATAAAAGACAGGATGGGAAGAAACGAGTGTCTGCAAAGAACTACTTGAAAAAGAATGAGCTTGTAAGGCTTATTGCTATCCTGCCACTCCAACATTCACCACTACTGCTTGACAAATACTTCTTGACAAACCATCACTTATTTCAACTGCTTACCATACACACTCAAGAATAAGTCAAGTTTTTCAGCACATTTTAATACCATTTTTGTGGTAAATCAGATGCCTCGGCTGATACTCAGGTTGGCTTATACTTGAATATATACGGTAGTTCTTTACTTCGGTGACTAAGTTTGTAACCACTTAAGAGACCAACATCAACTTAAGTTATAGTGCTTTTAAACACATGAAAGTTCCACATGAGCAAAAATCATGTCTGATTTTATGTTTATAAAACAAGCCAAAAAGGTAAAAAGAGAACACCACAGAATGGGAAAACAATTGTGACAACACCACAACACGTAAGGAACTAATTTCTAAACTCGACGGAAATTACAACTCCTCACTAAGAAAAAGACTAATAATCCAATTAAAAAGTGGGCATATGAACATGAATAGGTAATTCCCTAAAGATGACCACCACATGAGCAACAAACATGAAGACATGTTTTCAATCACCAGCAATTGGGAAAATACAACTCAAAACCATGAGATAACCACCTTACACTGACACTGATGACCCAGTACAATGAAACAGAAAATAACAAATGCTGGAGAAGTTGCAGAGAGAATAGAACCTTCAAACACAGCTGGTGGGCTTGTAAAGGAAAAGTAGTAAGTACTACTACCTCAAACAACTGGGAATAGAAATTCCATTATGATCCAGCAATCCTTCTGCTAGACATAGATCCTAAAGCAGGTATAATAATAACGCAAATAGGCCTACGCAAACCTCTGTTCACTGAAGCACTATTCACGATAGCAAGAAGAGGGAAACAACCCAAATTCCTGTCAGCTGAAGAATGGATAA
The DNA here is from genome assembly GCA_004026705.1 of Nesogale talazaci. NCBI lineage: Eukaryota > Metazoa > Chordata > Mammalia > Afrosoricida > Tenrecidae > Nesogale > Nesogale talazaci. The sequence goes on along the minus strand of PVJH01005661.1, from coordinate 98,518 downwards.
AGGTCTAGGATGTGCATAGAAGGAAATAATATGCACTCTTAAAAAAAAATGATGGAAGTATGAAACACATTATATCACAGATGGACCTGGAGTACATCATGCTGAGTGAAAATGACAACATTATGAAACCACTGTTACACTGGGGGGGGGGGGGGGAATAAAAAAAACAATACAAAGGCTTTCACACCAAAGGGAACAAGCTTTGTACTGTGCTAAGGAGAGGCCAGGAAGAGAGGGAAGGTAAAGCAAAGGGCGAGCCTGATGACAGGTTATCTAATGAGTGAAATGGAAGACAGTGGTCTGCCAGAGAAGAGGGAATATAAAGGAGCAGGCGAAAGAAACAATATTGAAGGGGGTAATTAAAGTGACTGCTGAATACAAAATAGATGAAGCAAAACATAAATGCCCACCTACTTTATTATAATGGTCCATTATAATAAAAAATGGAAAAGAAAATGAAACTAGAAAAGTGTCCAATAATATTTGATGGAGGGTACAATAAAAATACAAAAATTTTTAAACAGTATAAAATATGAAACTCAGACATATATAATTTTAAAATAATTGAAAGATTAAAGAATTTAAGTTTGTTACTATTCACAAGATTGTGTATATAAATCAGTCACAAGGCACCTTTTTTATGATCCATAAAATACATAAAAGATATTATATAATATGGGAGCTTATAAGCCTTTTAAAAATAAGTTATCAAACTTGAAATACAGAACCTTGCTGAACTATATAAACAAGAACACAAAAACATCCTTTCAAGTTACATGTTCCAATGTATAATTAGAGGGTAATGAATTTTAATTTCATTAACTTCACCAGCATGTATCTAGATTAAAATAATTAGCAAAGCTATATTTAACTGACACGTACAATACTTATTTCTATAGAAATAAATCTGACTTTTCCAGGTGAGCTGTCAAATTAGAATACGGGAATACATCATGTCAGGAGACAATTACCAATTTAACTTAAGATATCCTCTGCTAGCTTAAAAAAAGTTAACAAATGCAAATACCAAGCAACAAACAAAACAAGGTTTAGCAAAGTTTTATCAAGAAAGAACGAAACCTAGACTAAAAATGGGAGGTGACCACATGAAAAAGATAACCTCTAAAATGAATACAGAGAGAAACCTAAATGGAAACCTAAGTAGTAATTTGTTGCATAGAGCAGTGGTTCTTAAACTTGATCTTAGCCAAAAGGATGAGAAGCGATGCAATGGTTCTTTACTAAAGGCAATTTCAGAACCCAGGGGTGCTGAACAATGTCTGGAGACGTTCTGGTCCCTGGGACAACAGACAGGAGATTCACATTTACACTGACTGCAAGGAAGGTGACCAACAGACCCAGCTGGATGGCAACTCGCAACAGTGACACACAGAAAAGGCTGTCCATTCAGCACTCAGTACCTACCTACTCTGTGCCATTCCCTTCTAGCTCCAAGAGAGGGGGAATGAGAAAGACGAGAACGCTTCAGCACAGTGGGGGCTTTAAGTAACTAGGAGCAGCTACAGGAATGAGGAGAGGTGCGGAATGAGTATGCACAAGAGTTCCTGGGAAGGGCAACAAAGAAGCATTAAAGCCAGAGCAAGGGGTGAGGAAACTAAGAAAAATACATGAATTCAAGTTTAAAAAGCAGTTAGATGAAAACACTCAGGCAACGGGCGCAGGACATGATGTTTTTGAGAACATGTTTGCTTGCTGCTCTTTGTTCTTCTTGCTGATAAGCACAGAAAGTAGGAGTTCTCCAATAAAAACAAGTCAAGTCCATCTCTTGGCATCATACCTCTGAAAAGCAACAAACTTGAGAATAGACAGATGTGTCATACCAAGATGCAAGGGAAGAGAACTAAGCCTTGACAGTTTTCAAAAGTAGCTGACTTGAATATAAAATAATTAGAAATTGCTGCAATTTCTTGATTTACTCGGGTTGGCAAAGTTACTCAAAAATCACACTCTGAATATTACTTTATGTTATGTTAATCACAAATCTAATTTCTCCTTGCTGCCTAACTACAAAACCACCTGTAGCTTACACAGCTATTAAAACTATTTTGAAAAGTCAATCATTACTCAGACTTAGATCTGGGCAGCTCTATGGAATTAAAAGTGATTTTTTTTAAATTGAGACTAAGGAAAAGGAAATTACCCAAGTAAACACTACTGCCCCCTGGTGGGTTAGGGAACTAAAATAACATGGGGGTGGGAGGGTTTGCAAAAAAAACCCAGAAACCTATACTTTATCCTGAATTATGGGTTACGTGGACTATAGCACAAAAGCTTTTGTCAGGGGGCTGCTAATTTTTTTTTCCCCGAAAGGGGGCTGTAAGCCAAATACAACTATTCCAAAGGCAACCCACTGATAAATTATGCATTCAAATTACTACTAGTTTAGTTTGTGAGAAATGGTGACTGAGAGGGGAAGATAAGCGGAAAGTGTGCTGGCTAGCTGACAAATCTAATAAATAAACTATCTCAACAACTAAACCACTTAGCTAATCTCTACAGTTCCATATGCCAGTGAAGGCCTGCTGAACCAAGGATCTTCTTCTACCTTAAACACAAGCCTAATCACCCAACATACCCTGAAGCTGCTCCCCAGGTGCTCCAAAGTGCCTCCCCCACTCCAACAAGGTCCACCTTTCCACTTAACACACAGCAACATAAATGGCTTCCGGTGTCCTGATAGCATAATGGTTACAAGTTGGTCTGTGATCCACAAGGTCCAGTTCAAAACCACAAGCCACTCCCCGAAAGGAAGACAGACTTTCTATTCCCATAGACAGTTACAATTCTAAGGAGCCGTTCAAGTCACAGGCACAACTCTCCCCTGCCCTACAGGATCACTGTGAGATGGTCACTATGAGTCAGTTTGGTTTTTTTGTCAATTTGTTTCCCATGTAATACCTATTCTTCTGTTTCCAAATTCCACGTGTCTAACATATAAGGAATGAGCTCATGTATTTCAGATCCAAGATGAACTATAAATTAATGCCTAAGACTACTGTCACTGGACATTAGATTCCATACGTTTTAGAGATATCTGAGTATTAGAGGGGATTCTCCTCTTTTCTGGAAAATAAAAGTAGGCAACCAACTGATGGCTGCCCAAATATTCTGTGCAGAAGTCCTGGTCACAAGTGGTTACAAAATGGGTGGCTAACCACACAGTTACCAGTGTGAAACCACCAGCTGCTACATGAGAGAAAGCCAAGGTTCTCTACTCCCAGGAGTTAAAATCTCAGAAACCGCAGGGGGCAGGTCTACCCTGACACACTCAGTTGGCATCAACTCAATGACAGTGAGTGATTTTGTTTTAATTTGGATTTACTTTGTATTTCAACAATTTTAACTTCCCTGCATCATATCACTAATAAAATGTTCTATGCTCCTAGGATTGCTGTGATAGGTTAGCTCGGCCTTTGAAGTTAGATGAAAAGTAGGAAAGGTAATTTATTAAAATAAAGTGAGAGTTTTGTCCTCCTGTCAAAATTTCACTTAGCAGAAGAATCTGGTTTCCCTGGAGAAGAGTGATTTAATATACTTGATTTTAAAATAATTTCATGAGTCCTCAATTAACTATAAGCAGCAAAGTTGTTGTTAAAAACTTACAAAGTTATTTCATACTGAATAAAACCATGGAAGCATACACTGAAAGAGAGATGACAGAGAACAAGAAAATACACATATGCATATCACAATATAGGATATAACAGACAGCGAGTATAAAATTCAGTAAATATTACTACAGAGACATTCTGTATGGTTAAAAAAACAAAATTTTAACACTGACCATTTTCTGAGATTTCAAATAACCTTGTTCATCCTGATACTACTGCCTTGAGAAAAATCATTAACCTTTAAAGCAAATATCCTGAGATTTTCTTAAAACCAAACCACCTTTCGCTTAACTAGCAGTATGCTGATTTAATTGAGACACTACATGGAGCCCTGGGGCACTGTCAGGCATGCGTTGGACTGCCAATTGTCAAAGGTGTGGGTTTAAGCCCATCAGCTGCTCCTTGGAAGAAACGTGTAGACTATCTGTTCCACACAGATTTCCAGACTGGGAAACCCTGTAAAGGGCCGCTATGAGTGAGAATGGCAGTGAGTTTCATACGGGTTCAAAGTGAAAGCAGCAACCAGCACAGCAGGACTCAACCTGTGGGTCCTGACCCCTTTGGGGTCAAACCATTATTTCCCAGGGGTAGTCTTTCCCAGGGGTAGCAAAATTATACTTATGAAGTAATAACAAAAATAATTTTATGATTGCAGGAATCACCACAACATGAGGAACTGTATTGAAGGGTCGTGGAATTAGGAAGATTGAGAACCACTTAACTAGAAAGATGAGCAAGGAACCTTCCCAGGCAGTGAGCTTCTATTCATGGAGTGAAATGACTCGGAAAAGGCGGGTGGGAGTGGATGTACAACTCAAAGAATGTAAGTAAAGACACTGGCTTGCACAGGCAAAACCTTCTGAACAGATTCAGACCTGCTGTGTATTTTTTCAACACCCTGACAATGTTGTTGTTTTTTTAAGCATACCCATCTAACAGTCATTTAGAATAGGATAAATTTCAATGTGCATCAATTCTGAGCAAAAAATGTTCTTTAGGCTTCTATTCTATACTTTCTTTAACTGCTACTTACTACATATAATCTGTAACTCAGACTCCAACTATATCCTCAATGAAAATGACTCCCAAATCTTTATCACTAAACCTGATTTTTCTTCCAAATCTCTAATTTCAACCACAAAGAATATTCAGCTCAGGCCTCCTCTTCTAAATGCCCCAATGGCAGAGTTTCAACCACCTAATCCATTAAAAACAACCAGTTCCTTTTCTTTCTGATTTCTATTTTTGATTAACAAGAAGTTTCTAGCCTGGCAGATTAAAAATTTATGAATCACCTTTCATGTAATCCCAATTGCTTTCATATGCCATCAATCATCTTCATTACTTTTTCACACAAACTAGTGTGATAACCTCTACTTGATTTCTCTATTAGCAACAGATCCTACTAAATACAACTGATCCAGAATATACTGCTCAGTGAGCTTAACAAATAAACCAGATTCACAACCAAAGCCAACACCACGCTCATCTAGCCTTACTTTATCCCCTAATCACAGCTCTGGTGTTGTAGTGGGGCTTAAGAAAAGCACTGGCCAGCAATTCGAAGCTACTTGTGGTAGTTATATAATTTTGTGTCAACCTTAAGTGTAAGGATGGAGTCTAGCCTGTCAATCAGGTCACAGCCTGAAGGTGCCTCCTTGTGGGCATGACCTGCTCGTAATAAGGGTGCTAGGAACTTCCACCCCACCACCACCACCACCACCCCTTCACCTTCCAGCTGGCAAGCTCTTGGAAAGCTGTACCAGCCATGCGATGCTTCCACCACCTTTGACCCACAAGACCTTTCACCCACTGGCCCAGGCTCTTCACTTTCTATCACCGCTTGTGGCTGCATGAGTCTGAAGAGGGAATTATGGACTAGTGTCGGACTCATGGGCTTAACCAGGACTGGGCTGGGATGTTTTCCTGCTACACGCTACTCCTTAACATAAAGCTCTCTCTTACACTCACGTATCACTGAATTTGTTCCTCTAGTGAACCTGGCCCACCACCGGCTGCACAGGCAAAAGGTGAGGATTTCTACTCTCATAGAGATTTATGAGAGGCAGTTCTACTCTCTCCTATATGGTTGTTGTGTGTCAAAATCTATTCGATGGCATTGAGTTTAGTACTTGCTGCTGATGATGTTTGCTTGTTTGTTGGGGGGAGGGGGGTTTAAAGTAAATGGTTAGTATGCTGAGCTGCTAATGAAAAGGTTAGAGGGGACCCATCTATCCAAAAGTGTTGCCAAGAAAAGGCTGGTGATTTATTTTTAAAAACTCGGATAGTGGATATGTGGATGAAGGGCTAATACAACTTTTTTTTTTAAAAAAACCATCATTGGAACCATTATAAAAGCATGGTTCTATTCTTGACATGCCTGGCACTGCCATGAGTCAGAGTCATATCAATAGCAACTGCTTTTATGTCTCTTACATGGGACTAAAAAAGACAGTACATATTTCTATGGAATTTTCTATTTTCCACTAGGCTTTCTGGGTGCTGGTAAATCATTTTATTCTCAAGATAATTCCATGAGGGTGGGTAGCTTGACAAAATACCCCATTTAAGTGATCATAAAAAGAAGTACAAAAAGGTTAACATGCCCAGGTAGGCTAAGTATTTGAAGCCAGTTTTTCTCACAGATTCCCAACCAAACCCGCACTACCTCCCTCATATACTGGGATGCAAAGGAAAGGAAAATGTTTTAGACTTTGCCTGTTACAATATATTCAAAAGTCCTAATGAATTTGTAAGCTAGGAAATTAAGAATAATATTCAAAGTTTGAGGCACCGAGAGTTCCTTCAACAGCAGTACTGCTGACATTTTGGATCAGGTTCTTCGAGGCTGTGGGCGAGTGGTCTGTGCATGGTAGGATGGTCAGTCGGGCCCTTGGTCTCCATACACTGAATCCAGTGAATAGTAAGTCCTCCCACACAGTTGTAATAATCAGAAATGTCTCCAGACATTGTCGAATGTCTCTTGGTGAGTGTGTAAAAATCACTCCATGTGAGCAACACAGGTCCTGTGCATTATCCCCTTTTACCTCTCCAATGAACATTAAATGATTAATTGGGTCTGTATCAATCTTTGTACTAGCAGCCAAAGAAATTAAAAGAGGAATTCATACAAATAATTAAAATCTGCACTGACAGAATATAATAGAGAAGCTAGAGGCCAAATAAATTAGGGGATGCTGCCCCGAGAAAGTAGAATTTAAGCTGACAGCTATCCAGGCAAATATGATGGGAATTAAGTACAGACCAGAGAAAACACAGTAAATCCAAGAAACAAAGATACTCAGAATGTCTATAATATGAAAAGGCTTTCAAAGGGGCATGGGAAAATGGATTTAAGATAGTGGAAATTTTCCATGAAATTTCTGTAGTACTATAAGACGCAGTACCTACAATTTATTCCTGAGAGCTTCCTGTGTTTGAGGTATGTAAAATAACACTGGATATTAAACAGACATGATTCCTGACCTCATGGTACTTACCTTGGTCAACTATTTTTAAAATTACTAAAATTCACAATACATCGTTAAAAACTTTGAAAAGATCTACAACTTAACATTCACTTCATCAGCTAGGCTTTCCCATGAAAGCAACCTCTTATGTGTTAATCAAAAGATGAATGGGAGTAATACAGAGAATAAGAGGAAAGCAATTTGAAGTAGAAGGAAAAACTTAGGCAAATATGAACTTATTATAGACTCTTGATCTTTCCCCAAAAATGGTCTACAAATAAAAAGTTAATAAAATTATCACCAAACTTTGGGAACAAGAGAAAAATCAATTTTCTTATTGTACATTGATAATGCGTGTTTTAAAATAATCCTAACATTCAAAAGTATTATAAAATGACCAGGTTAGGGTGGCGCTGAGAAGCTGGAGTGGGTGTGCAGATTCTACCATGAAGCAACCAACCGTGAGGACAGCGAGGACACATGGAAGGAGGCAGGAAAAGAGAGAGCTAGAAGGGCTGGTCATAATCAGAGCCAGACTGACTCCCTCACTGGAAGTGGGTGTGGCAGAGAACAGGTTGTGGAGAGGGGCCAGCATGCCACACCCACATGGAGACAAGTGGAAATAGAGAAAGAGAGCTGGTCTGGTCCCCACGCTGGCCCAATCTCTGCCCAGGATGCTCAGAGGACTACACCCCAGTGGAGAAATAAACCACTGGGGGTAGGGACGGGGGCAAACAACAGCAGCACTTGTCACATTGTCTCCCTAAGGAAGCAGACAGCAACAGAAGACATTTCAGAGGTCACATAGAGGGGGAAACAATGCAGTCTGAGCCCCCAAAATGGACGAAATCAAGAAAGGGGCACTCCTGGGTGGAAAGTCAGGAGGAGAGCAACTAAACCAATGGTTCCCGGGGGACACGCGAGGTGGGAAAGGAAGGTGGACAAGGACAGGCTCATGGACAAGGGGTATAAGTGGTCCCCAATCGATGGAAAGGAGGGTGTGGGAGGTCTGGTAGGGCCAAAAGTAAGGGTAATGTAACAGAGAGGAAGTACTAAAACTCAAATGAAGGCTGAGCATGACAGTGGGACAGGAGGAAGGCAGAAGGAAACAGAGGAAGGAACTAGAAGGCAAAAAGCACTTGAACAGGCCTAAACACAGGCATCTATATATGTAAATATAATTATCTATGATAAGGTGGGAATAAATCCAGGTACATATAGTTAGAGGTTTAGTACTAAGGTGGCAGCTGGAACTTGGGCCCCCACTCAGCCACTCCCTTAATGCAAGGACACTTCGTTCCATGAATCTGGTATTCCATGATGCTCACTGGCCCAATACGATCACTGAAGTCAAATAGGTGCATAAGCAAAAGTGGTGAAGAAAACGGATGGTCCCCAGCTATCAAAGAATATAGAGTCTGGGCTCTCAAAGCCTGAAGATAAACAAACGGGCTTCTACCTGAGAAGTATCCAAGCCCACACAGAGGAAGCACACCAGCCAGATTGGCTGTGAGGCATCAAACGGATCAGGTCTCAGGCATCAAACTGGAAAAACCTTATCACTACGTGCGCTCCTTCCTGAGATGACACTGAGCACATGTTGGGGCATGAGCAAGAGGGGTGAAGATAGCTGATGCCATCAGCTATCAAAAGATACAGCGTCTGAGGTCTTAAAGGCGTGAGGATGACCAAACGGAGCAACAAAACCCACCATAGAAGCACACCAGCCTGTGCGACCATAAAGTGTGAAAAGAACCAGGTATCGGGCATCCAAGAACAAAAATCCTATCATTATGTGCCCACCCTTCCAACATGATCACTGAGGGCAAAAGGATGCAGAGTCAGACTGAGCAGAGGAATCTGATGGCGCTCAGTCACAAAACGATCAAGTATCTGGGATCTTGAAGGTGAACAAGTGACCATCTAGCACAGAAGCAACAAAACCCACATGGAAGAAGCACATCCACCTGTGTGATCACAAGGGGTCGAAGGGAGCAGATATCAAACATCAAAGAACAAGAATCACATCACTAAGAATGAGGGGGAGAGCAGGGTGGAGACCCAAGGCCCACTTGCGGGCAACTGGACACCCCCTTCCAGGGGAGTCACGGGGAGGAGACAGGCCAGTCAAGGTGCAGTGAGGTACCGATGAAGCATACAACTTTCCTCTAGTTCCTGAAGGTTTCCTCCCCCGGACTATCATGATTCCAATTCTACCTTACAAACCCAGCTAGACTGGAGGAGGTACACTAGTAGAGATGGGAACTCTGGACAGATGAGCCCCTCGGGGCCAGTGGTGAGAGTGGAGTTACCAGATGGGTGGAGAGAAGGTTGGGTAGAGAGAGGGAGCCAACTACAAGGATCTACAAATAACCTCCTATCTGGAGGACAGACATTGGAGTAGTGGGCAGGGGGAGATGTGGGGCAATGTAAGATATGACAAAATAATAATAATTTATAAAGTAATGAGAATTGGGAGGGGAACAAGGACAGAGGGAAAAGGATGAGAAGATGATATCAAGGGCCCAAGTGGAAAAGCGGATACGTGGAGAAGGATAATGGCAGCAGGCATGTGAGCATGCTTGGCACAGTATATGCATTTATGTATTGTGAAAAGCGATGTACGAGCCTCCAATAAAATGACTAAAAGGAAAAAAAAGTGTTATAAACCTTTGGAACAATCACATAAAAGTGTATCATTTCCCTCCAAAAGCCACACTTAAATGTTGTCAGTTGGTAATTTGTCCCTGGTGAGCTCTCTCTTGCTACATGGATCTATCATGTCTCCAGATCGTAAAATTTGAGCGAAGATAGAAAAATATACTTGGAAATTCTTTTTGAAAGGCACTTACTAATATGGTACTTTTTTGAAATGAGGTGGAAATGATTAGAATATATTATCACATTTTATTTTGCTTATAAATTCATTCAGAAAATTATGAAAATATAAATACAAAAATAAATAATACAGGAGTGGAGACCTGTAAGAAGAAAATATTTTTGCACATTTAGTCATCTTTAAGTTTCTTAACCATGTGATTGTACATGACCAATAAAACACACAAAAATATACCATCATAAAATTCCTTTTTATAAAAATTAACTATGTAAGCATAAATTATCAAAACAAAACTATCTCTTATTCACTAAGAAGTTAATATGCATCATTAATATTAGTGCATAATTTATTTTGTACATTTAACCTCTTATTTGACTAATTTTTGTTTTACTTTTATGGAATCCTTATTTCTATTTGTTTCCCTTGATATCATCCTTAATATATATCTATATCAAGCTAAGCATGTCTAAAAATTATCCATTTGTAGCTGTCCACTGTGAATAAAATTCTGAAAAACAAAAATTTTGTTAAGAAAACTAGAAACTGATAATCTATTCTTCATGACAAAAAAAAAAAAAATCAAGCTCTTTGTGTCCCAAAAGTTGAACCCAAAATTTCAAAAAATAAAGTGTATTCTCCTCTTGGCACCTGTCACAATTCCTTGGAAATTATTATGCTTTTGTAATTAAAAAAAGAAACACATTTTTTAATAAGTTAGAATGACACTCTTCAGTCTGCCAGGAAACAGAGCCCTCCTTCAATTGACGACCTATCAAAATATGAAAGCAAATGTCATGGGAACAGAAGCTCTCTCCATGGTAACATCAGCCTTGCTATGAAGGAAAACAACTCTAATTTGTCATGTGCTTTAAGACAAGACATTAAACTAATTCCAATTTTCATTTTATAATCTATCCATATCATTCAATATATCTGGCAGTAAAGATTTAATAAAAACATTAATATTTCACAAGAGTGTAGGTCACTAGGCTAACTTGAAATTTATATGCAAACTGATGGTCAGAGACATGAAATGTGACATGAAGCTGATCCACCTTGGAGAAAATCATGATAAGAAAGCATTTTTTTTTAAGTTATATTATTATGGCTTGGGATAAATATCTTAGGCTGAATAGAGGAATAATACATGCTTTACGATCTCTAGTATAGCTATTGAATTCAAAAACAAAAGTTGTTTTTCTTAAAGCAAGGTAAACAAAAATACTCTAAGATAATTATTACTGCCTCTGTTTTGGAATCCACTACATACAATTGTTTTTCTTTCATCAAGATACATTATTAATGGCATAAAAATTATTATCTAAACATATAGTTGTAAAAAACTCAGCAGTAAAATCCAGTATACTTGAAAGGTTTAAAAATCTAACCAGTTCCATTATTACACGCAAAAATCTGCTGTTATTCATTAATACTCTTATAAAACCTAATGTATTAAACCTAATTTGTCAATTCTATAAATTATATACAATTATTTAAATAACTTTATTTAGCTATAAAGTTAAAAACCTGTTATATTTTTCATATTAAAATGCCAGGTGAACATTTCAAAATACTCATTTGTAGGTGATAAATGACAACAAATACCAATCTGAACTGTTAACTTAAAAATGTGAAACTTACTAAGGTTCTAATAAAGCATTGTTGGTATATGATACAGATTAATAAGTAGATAGAAAACCATGTTTTCAAATAATTACTTTTAAAATACCCATTTCAATTTAATACGAACTTGAAATTTAAACTTTAAAGAGAATGTACGCTTATACTGAAAATAGGCAGCTTTGGAGGAGAATATAAAAATTATTCTTAAAACATTTCCTGAAGTACAATTACTTTAAATTTTCTAAAAATACTGTAAATCAACTATAAAATTTAGATACTTTTACATTTAATATAAAAATGTTATTTTTAACGACATGGCAGCATACAACGGTCTTACATCTAAACAGTCATGTTAGTCATAGTAGTTGGCTAAGAGGCTGCTAGCTAAAAGGTTAGCGATTTAAAAGTACCTGATGTTCTGCAGGGAAAATATACAGTAGTTTGTTCCTAAGAAGATTACAGCCGTGGTATACTGGAAGAATGTATGGATTGTGATAAGAGATGTAAATAAAAGTATTTTTAAAAAAGAAATATATTATGTAAAGCACAAAAAAAGAGATACAGAGAAAAATTTCTTCACTGCAGACTAATGTTTGAAAATGAACAAAACAAAATAAGAAACTGTAATCCTAGATTTCTGTTCCAACTACTCAAACTGCCCCGGCACCATCTACTCCCTTGCTGGCTAAATCTTTCCTATCTTTTGCTGCTTCTTTTCCTTCTCTGATTCTAGTGGAAATTTCTCTACTAATATTTTATTTAAAACTTCCTCTTGTCCCTAAAGAACATACTGTGAAAATAAAGCCTTTTCTGAAACACCTTTCCAAAAAAAAAAAAAAAATTACAGCCTTGGAAACCAGGCAACTGTTTAAAAGCTTAAGAAAGAGGATCATTCTGGATGAATTAAGGAGAAAAACTTGAAGGGAGCCAGAGGGGCTATTCTAAGACAACTTAGAACGCGATTATGGATGAAATTATATCCCCTACAAAGATATGCTAATGTCTAAATCCTGAAATAGGGCTTTCAGTCTGCTTTGGTAGCGAGGCCACACCAGAGTAGAGTGGGTCCTACGTGTGCTCCCTTCTACGGGGTGCCTTCTAGAGGGGGTGCACAGACAGACACAAACACCCAGAAAAACACCAAGTGGAGATCACTCTAAAAGTCAAAATCTCAGGCTGTCAAAAACCAACGAAACCAGGGAATCATCAACTTGAGAGGCTAAACCACAATCTTATCTAGACCCTAAATCCAGGCGGCTGGCCTCCACACGGAAACAAATTCTCTTCGTTCAAGTCACCCCTGTGGAGAAATTTTGTTATGGCAGCCCTGCCCAACAAAGGCCAATGCCACCACAGTAATCTAAGTGAGAGGCGATGATCAATCAGATTAAGGTTGTGGTAGGCACAATGGAGAGAAAAAGGCTTAACAGATATTTAGGAAATAAAATAAGACGACTTGACGATATATTTGAGGGATGAAAGGGAAGATGGTATCAAAATCTGATTCCTGATTTTAGCAATTGCTTGGACGATAAAGATGACAATGATACTTACCAAGATCCAAACCAAACCAAACTCACTGCTGCCAACTCAGAACCACCCTCTATGCCTGTGAGCTTCCAAGACTGTAACTCTCATGCAAGCAGAAAGCCTCATGGTTCTCCTTCAGAAGGCCTGGAGTCTTTTCATTGCTGATCTTGGAGCTAGCAGTTCACCACCCATGACGTGCCAAAAAATCACTCTCTTCTTATTGTTTGTACGTTGGCCTTAGACATACAGATCGAGTTTTAAGATATACTAAGAATCTGATTTTTTTTCACTCAAAAAGTACTATCAGGACAGTAAACTAGATAAACAAATCTGGATGCTAAATATAAAACAGAAAGTCACAGGTACCTGTGGAAGGTATCTACAGTTGTGAATGTGAATGAGAACCCTAGAGAGAGAGAGATGTGAAAAATGAGAGGTCAGAACTCTGAGTCTTGAGAAACTCCGAATGTCAACAACTGGGAAATGATACAGAGGTTGAAAAGATTTTTAAAAAATGACAAAAACTGGAAGGAATTGGGGAACATGGAAGCCAAGGAAGAAATAAAGTCAATAAACAGTAAAGAGTAGCATGAAATGTCATTGCATGACCAATTACGGGGCTGAAAAAAGTTCATTTTACCGAGCTGAGGATAGGTCACTGGTGACCTTTGACAGGAGCATTTACTTCCTTATCAGAGAAGAAATCTTAGAAACACTATCTAGAAGCGTAACAAGTCAATATTGCTGTAATGTAAACAGACTGTTTACCCTATCACCTATCCCTCCATAAGCTCCCTGGGCCAGTTCACAAAAATACAAGTCTTTGGAGTTAAGCATATTGAAATAACTGGACTAGATATTTCTACCTTTCTGGCCAACTTGCCTATTATACTATAAATGTTATGTAATCTAATTTGTTTCAATCAGGGCTCCATGATGACTATTCCATAATACCTACTCTGTGCTTCCCTAAATACAAATAAATATTGCTTTATTTACTCGAATAAGCCACTGGTTTACTCTTTTGTGCTTTTCCTCCTCCTGATAAAAGATTAGTTTATATAGTTATAATTATATAATTTTATATAGTTTATATTTATATTATATAGTTTATATTTATATTATATAGTTTATATTTATATTATATAATTTTATACCATTTGTATTATATTATTTTATATAGTTATGCCTTTGAGAAAGTAAGGTAGCAAATAAAAAGATTTTTTCTAAGAGGGTATTTTTAGGGGTTCGCTCTCAAAAGAATCATCACTTTAAAACAATATGCTTACCCCAATTCTTAAGATATTTTGTCAGTTTTTAAAACATTCTCTTTGTCCGTACTTACAGTGCTAGTATCTTCTACCTGCAATTCAACTTCAATTCACTCACTGTCATTAATGTACTGGAGCAGAATTAACTTCCAGCTACATGTGGTGCCACGAGTGTATCTCCCACCGGACAAGTGGGTGGAACCCTAGAAAATGGGTCATCTCAAAGGGGGACAGGGAGAAGTAGAGCAAGTGATCTGGGCCATGAGATCCCTGCCCACTACACTTCCATGATCCAGGAAAGAGAGTTCTATGGCACCAGAAAAGCAGAAGCAACAGAACCAACAGCCGGAGTAGCAGGCAGGGCTTCCCAGCTAACAAGAGGAGGAAACTAGAGTGCTTTGGGGGCAAGAGGCTTGCCAGCCTCCAGACATTAAATCCAAGGTGTCAGGTTTGCTAATGCTCAGAGTTGGAGCTGAGCACCTTTGGGTTTATGGTTAGGGGGGAATTTAGTAGCAGCACTAAAAAGAGACTGTCTAGCATTGCCAAGCAGAGCACGAGCCAAAAGGTCACACAAATGAGAAACAGAGGACCAGAGACAATCTGGGAGGCGTTCTCTTGAACAAGGACATGTGTCCTGAGCACATCTGATGCTAATTTTTTTTTGGGGGGGGGGAGGGGGGCATCACTGCTCTCCGGTGGTGGGAGTAGGAGGCCCAGCCCCACTGCTGGAATTGAACCTCCGTCCCAGTGGGCCGCAGTCCCGCGCACAACCACTACGCCACCGGGGCTCAGCCCATCTGATGCTAATTTTAACCTGATAACTTCCTTAATAAAACTCATAATCCTAAACGTGGTCTGTGACTTTTGTATGGTGATTGCAATGAATTATATAACTTAGCAGAGAAGTAGAAAGTACGTTGGAAGGAATGGCTGTTATCAGTTTGATTCTCTTTTCTCTACTCTCACAGTAACGAGTGAACTTATTCAGGCCCAGCAGGTCTCCACAGGTAGATGCACCAGGGATCCTCCTCATCTTTCACCATTCGTATGCCTTTCGTGCATTTTGTGCTACTGGATAATGGATGGCAATACTGAGTCAAATGCTGCCCAACCCTGACCAGGGCTCACGCTCCATTTCATACAGACTCACTCCTTGCGATCCAGAGGCTGATCACAGAGAGCGGTGCCTTTTGGGATATAATTGAACTGTTGGCTCAAGAGAATCAACAGCTACAGCACCACATCATGAGGATTTAGGAGATTTTCTGACAAATGTGATGGATTAAGCCTGTGTCTTAAATCCACTTTGATTTAAAACCTCACAAAAAAAGGAATTTCAGGGAGGAAAAGACATTAACAGAGACCAAAAAGAAAACTGGGAAAGGCAAGCGTCCTCCAAAAAGCATGTCGATGGGTTTTTGAAAGATACAAGTACAAGTTAGTAGATTACAGAATAAAGAAAACTGAATCCTAAGTGCCTGCAGAGGAGTCCAAATGCAAACCAATCCAGGTTACAGCTGCAGGGCCCTAGCTATGATCAGGTTCCATAAGAAACGGTGGTGACTGGGGCACAGAACAATGGGTAACGCAAAGGAAAGAAAACAAGACTAGATCAAAGTCTCTATGTGTAACATTTGAACCTTTATGCTCCATCCTGTGTTCCAGCCAAAGGCAAGAAAGATGATGATTCTGTGGGAAAACGGGAGAGAAGCTCTAGTACAAACTACACAAGCATAATGCAAGAGGCTGAAGTACAAGTTTACCTACACAGGAATGGGCTCTCGCCTTCCTAGATCCTCCTCTCTGAGAATGACAACAGTCAGGCTGACTGAAGAATCTCAGCAAAAAGAGTTAATATCCTCCAACGTAAAAATAAAGGGTAAAATCACAAATATACATTTTAGCATTATAAAAAATACTGGTTACTTTTAATATACTACATTTTTTTTATCTTAATAGTCTATCCCTTAAACCAAACAAAAGAAACTCATTCCCACTGCATTGATCCAAACTTACAACAACCTTACAGGACAAGGTACGGCTGCCCCTGTAGGTTTCCAAGGCTGTAAGTCTCCACGGGAGCAGAAAGCCTCTACATTCTCTTGTGGAGTAGCTGTGGAGTTCATATTGTTGACCTTGAGGTTAGTAACCCACTCGCCACTGAACTCCATAGTCTATGCCTTACCCTGCACTTAGTTTTCAAAGCTGAGCTCATTAAAGGTTCTTAGACTTTCCAAAAGAAAAACTCAGAAATGGCAAATTCTAACATAGTCGTTTTTTGGCCTAATCAAGAGTACTAAACTTGCCATTTAGAACTCACCTTATAAAAGAAACCAAACTAAGGTAATTTACCTGTCTTATGAAGACAATCAGAAATTACACTGGGTATTACTCAAAAAGGTCGTATCCAACTATGATTACTGGTAGCCCCGGGTTCCCAAAGATGTTTAGGCACTAATTCCTAGAGTCCATGAAAATTTCTTTTATAAGCAAGAGATTTTTCAATTGTGATTAAGTGAAAGATGATGAGATGGGGAATTTATCTTGGAGTTAAATTGCTTAGCCCTCGCTGTACCTAAGGGGAAGGAAAAGAGAGATCTTGACATAGAAGAAGGTGTTACTGTTCATTTCTATTACAGCCTCAAGAGGGCATGTGGTCCTACCAAGATCTTCTTATTAGTGAAATTGACTTACAACTTTCAGAACTGAACACAGAATCAATGTTTGGTATTTTTAATCACTAAGTCAATGGCAATTTGCTTTATTGGCTATAGGAAGCAAATTAAGTACCATATCATTTTAAAAGTTTTAGTTCTTCCTATACCACTCTTAATATTTCTGCCTGTCTGAATACCAACAGTAATAATTTTCACTATTTTTTCAATTTATTTTTCAAAAAACAGGAATTACCATTTCATAAATATAAAATGGTTCACCTTACATAGTACCCTGAATCAAATTCCGGTATTGAGTCTGTTTGCCTCACTGGGACCTCAGAGGAGATGGTACAACTGCCCCTTTAACCCTTTACAGAAGTAAACCGCATCATTTTCCCACAGAGCTGATGGTGGTTTTGAAGAGCTGACTTGTGGATAGCAGCCCAACTCGTATCATGTATCATATGATGTACCAATTTGTATCATATGGATAACCATGATGACAGAAGACCAGGCAATGTTTTATTCTACTACACATCAAGTCACCAAGAGTCTGAGTGGCTCAAGAGCAACTAACTACTGACAAGCAAGCTTGCTGTCTTCTTGAAAGAGAAAAGGTTATCAAGTCAGCAAAATATTAAAAATTAGAAGTAAGCACTTTCTCTTTATAATCAGAGACTAAAATGAACACTAAAATGGGACTACATACATTTCTTACTGGATGATGTCTCTCAAAGCCTTGTCCTGTACTCACCTAAAAATCACATCTTCTCCTACCACTGGAAACTATGCTTGTCTAAAAACATCAACTTTTTTTTCTAACCTCCTATCTACAAAAATCTAAGAACAGCTAAAAAGTAAAGCTAGTACATCTTTACATTTCAAAATGCAATAGCAATCAAGAAATGGCTACTTCACAGAGTGAAAAAAGGAAACTTGATGACCATGTTCAAGTAAAATGGTTTCAACATCTTAGAATTAGGTAAGAGGAAAAACCTTAAGTACTGAAGTATTTTTTTCTTTTAAAGCCCTAACGAGGATCCTAGTGGGAAAGTGACAGTTTACCTTCCATTGCAGAACAGTTTGATAATGTCATTCAAGTTCTCCACTTTATAAAGAACTTAGATTTTTCTTTTTTAAGAAGGCAGCAGCGTTTCAAATTTCTGTGTAGAAGCTAAATAGAATCTCACCTGGGACTGACAAATCGGAAGTCTGAAAATGGAATATACTGTGATGGTGATCTAAACTAAGGTCAGACTAAGAATTAAAAAATCAGCTTTTAGGGCTGAGCCCCGGTGGCGTAAGTGGTTGAGTGCAGGACTGCGGCCCGCAGCCTTGGCGGTTCAAATCCAGGAGCGCTCTCAGGAGCAGTGCTGGGTAGCTCCCACGACCACCAGAGGCAGTGATGCCCTCCCTCCCCCCCCTCCCAAAAAAAATCAGCTCTTAGGGAGAAATTTGAGGTTGAAATTAAAAACCAAATAATGAAAACATATAAAGACTGCACAGTTAAATTTAATGAAATTTTGTATCTGTGTGAGAAAATTGCCTCCTGTTTATACTGAATGGATTCATGTTATATTAAAACCTACTCTGGGTGACATGCTTAATATATTTTGGTACTTAGAGAATACCTTTAAAAAAATTAGACACAAAGGTAGTAGGAAAAAAACACTCAATTAAATGGAAAGAACAGACACATGGCTAAGTATCATATACTTCATGTAGCCAGATGCCATTTTTGAAAAATTAGCAGTGGAGTTCATTAAAGAGCACTTAGCCAACACAATGAAGGGTGCTTATTACTGGGGAAAAATTAAGGAAGTTAGGATGTCGGTGTGCTCTTAAAAAATAAGAAACTATGTAGAAAAAGACCATAAGAAAATACAATTTCAAATGACACGTTTTAAGAAACAGAAAGATTGAAATCATTAAAATTTCATGAAAAACTAGAGAGATTAATCAGAGACTATTAACTAGCACAATGTAATCAGTGTCATCAATCAGCCCTTCTCCAATAGGCAATTGTGAAATACATATATTTTTAATGAAACAAGTCTTTATAATGTAAATTAATCTAGACTCTGGTAAGCTAGATCCATACTCTAAAGAAAAGCTGAAGTACTGGTTTATATTCACATATACCGATCATTTCATCACCTCGGAGCCCGTCAGAGCTGCTATAGTAGTCTCTACATCTGATTTATATTCACATATACCGATCATTTCATCACCCCGGAGCCCGTCAGAGCTGCTATAGCAGTCTCTACATCTGATTTACATTCACATATACCGATCATTTCATCACCCCGGAGCCCGTCAGAGCTGCTATAGTAGTCTCTACATCGGAAGTCGCAGAGGAGACTACGCAAAGGGTCAAAGTGTCTTTCACTGTTTGGGGAACAACAGTCCTTTCATTGCGGGAACACACTCAAAGAAACATTCAGGAATTACAGCGAGTCACGGAAATGTGTCTTAAAAGAAAAAAAGAAACAACAAAGATAATATCAGTAAGGAAAATAAGATGCCTCTAGATATCCCCACTGTTTGCCTACAATGATAAAAATATGACCAGTCAAATCTGGGAAACAAAATAAACAAAAACATAACAAAACATAAGAATCTATTTTTGCTCCTGAAATAAACATTTTATTTTCTAAAGTCTATCAGGGTAAAACACTCGGGAAACTTAAAGCAAGAATAATAAAAGAACTAATAACCATAGAAATTATGTTATGAAATATAAGTAAAATCAAATATATGCTTTGTGAAGTGGTAGGGACTCCTTTATCTACTGTAAGAAACAGCATACACTTTGAAGGGGATACTTTTTGCTTTGAGAATAGTGGTTTCACTTTTAAATATATATATATGACAAGTTAAAACTGTTTTAAGAGATAGTGATCGAAAAGCGTATTACTTATGACTTCACCATAAATTCTGTGAAATGAAAAAGATTCACTAAGTATGCACATATATCTAAGATTCGATTTTTCTCATTTACAATATAGTACACCATTTGTCTCTGACTCAAAACAAAACTCAAAACTTCCTGCCCGTGGAATCAATTCCAACTCATTGTGACCCTATCTATATAGGGTTCCCAAGGCTGTAACTTTTACATCAGTAAGTACTTTCGAGCCCACTTTACTTTCAACAAGAACGGCTGTAACATTTGGCTCAAATATAACAATTGTACGGATGGCCCCGGGACAAGTATTGTTGCATTCGACTGTGCAATGGGTCACTGTGAGTCAACTAACACCATGGCACTCAGCACTCCGTTGGCTGGCATTAGTGAGCTGCCAACCAGCCGATAGTCCTGCACAATAAACAATTCTCTGTCCAAAATATCAATGGTGCTGAGGTTGACAAAACCTGCTATGGAGTGAACACAACTTCAAATGCATGCGCTGACCATTACATATTGATGTTTGTCGCTGTCCTTCAGAAATTCAACATGAAATAGATTCATCGAAATCCCCCCCCTTTTTTTTTGTATTGATATAGGACAGAGTAAAATGGCCACATACGGTTTCCAAGGCTCTAATCTTTATGGGGTCAGACAGCCACATCGGTTCCTCCCCAAAAATTGGTGAGCTCAAACCTCAACTCTTTCGGTTAACAGCTGAGCATTTTAACCACTGTGCCCTCGTAGCTCAGCTCTTGGTTTTATTCGCCCACAGAAAAATTAAGTTTTAGAAATATTAACACTTAAAGACAGATGGCTGGGCTGAGCCCCGGTGGCGTAGTGGTTGTGCGCGGGACTGCGGCCCACTGGGACGGAGGTTCAATTCCAGCAGTGGGGCTGGGCCTCCTACTCCCACCACTGGAGAGCAGTGATGCTCAAAAAAACCCCAAAAAACAAAAAAACAAAAAAAAACAAAAATAAAGACAGATGGCTACAGAAGAAATAAGCACTTATATCATATAGTAGATTTCTAGCAAATACACCCAAAATTCAATTCACAATATTAAAATTAGACATATAAAAGAGTAACTTAATTGAAAATAATGCCCAACAATGTTTTATTTCTGAGGAATGAAAAGCAAATATTGCATTTCTCCGAAAATAAGACAGGGTCTTGTATTTATTTTTCCTCAAAAAGACACCCTCCGGCTTATTTTCAGGAATGAATGATTTTTTTTTTAAGTATGGTACAATCTACATTTATTCAAATACAGGCAAGCCGTCTTCTTCTGGAACATCATCATAACTCTCCAAACTCTCCAAATTCCATCCTGAATTTCTTACGACTCTATTTCCTTCAGAACCTTTGGCCCCCATCTCTCCTGCCAAGCAACAGAGCTCTCATTAAATGAGCAGCTCTTATCCATGTAACCAGCTTGCCGTGCACTGGTAACAAGACTGTCAGTGATTTTATCCCATGAATTCTTCATCCAAACCATGACCTCTCGCAAGCTGGGCTTCACAAAGTTCCACGCTGATTACTTGTCATTTCATTTTCAATGTAGTTGTTAATTTCCATGCCCAAATGGTCTTTGTGTCTTGTTTATTGCAATATCAAGAGTCTGCAGATAGGTAACGATGGGGCAGATGAGAGGGGCACCAGGGGAAAGGAATGGTTGTGCAGATATGCTGAGTAGCCATGGTCATCACTAAGTCTTATTTTCAAGGTAAGGCTTACATTGTGCAAATACTTAAAAATCCAGCTAAGGCTTATTTTATGGGTAGGTCTTATTTTCGGGGGAACATGGCAGGTATTTATTTTAGATTTATATTTATAAAGGGACTTTATGAAGTTCGTGGGAAAAAGAAATGAAGTTTATGGAAAAATTAAATTTCCCCGTGAGCTTTTATAAATAAGTCCTTTATGGTAGATATATAATCATTTGTCAATTTAAGGATTAAGAGTATTGGGGTGGAGTCTAGTCTGTCAATCGGATCATAGCCAATGAGGCTTCTGTGAGGGTATGGCCTTCTCCTGAGAATTCTGAGAAATCTACTACTTTCTTTTTGGAAGCAGGAGACACTATTTCTCTCGGTTCACTCCCGTGGAGACTCTCTACGGACAAGACTGACTTCCCTAGGAGCCTCTGCAGCTGACAAGACACATAGAACTACCCCAGTGCCGTGAGCCCAACAAGTCCCATATATGCAACCACACCTCTGAAGCCAGAGAAGCCACAGAGAGACCCCTGCCAGAGCTGCAGTGCTTACACCACCACTGGATCCAAAGACTTTCTACACTGGCTTATGGCCCCACTGCATTTGGCATCATTGCATGTGTTTCATGACTGTGAAGAAGACTTTATAGATTGCTCTCAGACATATAGGCTAATATCAGACTTACAGTCTTGAACTACATTGGGTTGGGATGTACAACTACCCTTTATATAAAAACTCTCTCTTGGGCTGAGCCCCAGTGGCGTAGTGGTTGTGCGCGGGACTGCAGCCCACTGGGATGGAGGTTCAATTCCAGCAATGGGGCTGGGCCTCCTACTTCCACCATCAGAGGACGGTGATGCACCCCCCCCCCCCAAAAAAAAACTCTCTTATACTTATGTGTGTTTATGAATATGTCTCTCTAGTCTACCCAGACTAACACTCCTCTGTACTTATAATGAAACTTTTGTCTTAAAAGGTCAGCATTAAGCAATCTTACATTTATATGTAAGAAAACTACTTTACGCACATACATAAAAACATATATAAATGCATGTTTAGACACAGAGACAAATAAACTTACTCCAATAGGCTGAAAAATGAGCCCATCCATTTCATGGCTGACTTCTTTGGCAAAGCTTCCTTCAAGTAACTATAAAATAAAGAGATAAATCATTTTTACAAATAAAGTAATCATTTTAACATATTTAAATGACAAGAAATTTCTTAACATCTACGTTTTAAGAACTTAAAAAGATTTCTTCAAATTTTGACCTGGACTACTCTATTCTAAGATTTAAAATAAATAAACAAAGCTTTCCATTCAAACACAAACTAGATATCCTACACCACAGTCCTAATATAACCAAAATGATTAAAATAGTATTATAGATACATATCTCAATGCATTGCTGAGAAAAGCCAAAAACAATGGGAAAGTAATGTGTAAACAAACCCTGGGAAGTAACCATGGAAATTGAAAAACAAACACAGAGACAGTCGTGAAACTTGCTTGATGAATGGTTGGAAGCTGGGAAAACAGAAACTTCCCTGAGAGAATTTGTAACCACAAATTAGTTTGCATGGATTACAGTACAAAAAGACTTACTGCCACATTCCAAAGTCTCAAGTAAAGAATTTTTTAATCTTTCTCTTTTGTGTTTTTTGTTGACTTGGCTTGCTTTTGTTTTTAATATTTTTTTACTCAAGGAGAGACTCCCAATGAGATAATACAAAATAATTTTTCCAATGTAATTTCTACCAAAGAATCTCCATCTGATACAGAGGGATCTAGCCAACGACTAATTTGAGCTTAAACAAGTTCCCTTCACATTGTAAACTTTCTAGTGTTTTCCTTTTTCTATTCCAGCATTAAGAAGAATAACTGGAAAATTAGAACTTAGTCAAATAGATACAAGTTTTAGGATAGTTTTCAGATTCATACGTTCATATCTAAAATGTATCTTCCTTGTGAAAGCTGCTTTATAAAGCTTGATAAATTCAAAGTGCAAATTCTGACAAATGGTACCATTCAAATGAAATATCACAAACTTAAAAAATGAACACCTGCATATAAAAAGTATAAAGTATAAGACACATAAATAATAAAGTTGGCCTGACTCTAAATAATATGGTTTCCTATTTTCTGCTGCAGAAAGCACAGTAATTTCATTTTACCCTAACTTTTCATGAGTGAGAAAATTTCAGGATCTAAGAATCCTTGGTTAAAACTTATAAAACGACATTTACATTATTACTTTAACATATTAGAGATTTACTATGAAGTATTGAACTTGGTGCTTAACATGAACTCATTCAAAACTGCAACTTATCTTGGGATATGTACTCTTAAACTTGCATTATTCAATTTCCAGCAAAGAAAATTGTGGTCACCACAGATTATGGAACTGGTGTCATGTGATACTGCCTAAAAAGTGAAGATACTCCTAAGTTTCCATTAGAATTCAACTAAAATGCTTATTTTAAAAACTAACACAAAGTCCTCTTTTCTGAGAACATTTCTACAACTTACTATTTCTACAATCTCTCCAAATATTTCTACAACTTACTATATAGTCATATATATAGCAAGTTTAAATAAGTTGTGTTTAAATCCTCCGTTTACCACTTAAATTCTATAGAATTTAAATGTTATAGCATGCAGAATTAATAATGTAAATACAAAGGAGGTTAAAACTCTTGGGAGAGAAAAAAATGTCTAAATCAAATTTTATTAATATTTTATAACCTATTGGCTTATGAGTCCCTACTTGAAATCATGTGCAGATATGTGACACTTAACGTCCACCATGCATCCTATAAAGTAAGGCTTTATGTGATTTGGATGGGAGCCCATTTCCAGTTGTCCTTACTATCATTGCTACTGTAGCTGCTATTGGTAGTGCAACTGCTAGCAAAGGCTAGACAAGCTGTTACCAGCAGCAGAGGTGGCTCAGAGGGCTGGAGCAGGAAGAAGAAGTCAATGGAAAACGAATAGAGTGAGCCCCATTCTCCCCACCTGAGCAGCAGGAGCAACCTGGGCCCTGTGGTCCTCCTTGACAGTCCTCCCCACATTTGCCCGGTCATGGACAAGCATGAAAGCCTATGTCCAAAGCTATGTCTTCTGCCACAACTAACTACCTGTATCCAACCCATAGTTAAGTATCAGTTTGGTGTCTTTAAACCCATTAAGGAAAAATAATAAGCAACAAGAATTGCTTTTCCTTTGGGAACCCAACCATGGAGTCTTAAGTATATAAATGCCATGGCTATTAACTGTACAGACACTAAGTAATACATACATACCTGTATTTAGAACAGTGTTAATATTGAAAAAGATTTATTTCCCCCCCCATTCACACTACTTGAAAGAAAATTTAACAAAACTTACTGTAACTCATATATCCCTATCTTTATTAGAGTCCTTATCTAAACCATGTAACATGTCTCCATTATTTTCACTGTTGCCTCTGAATCACAGCATCTTTCGCATTAAACAATGACTATTACTGCAGATAGAATCTCAGGTTACACGTACTGATTAACATTACTCTTTCCCTTCGTTTGTTTTAAGTCTTACTCTTCAAAGTGTTTTGTTTGTGAAAGTTATCTTGAAAAGATTATTTTAAGACATGGTTACACATCCATTTATAATATACATATGTACTCGAGTACAAGCCAACCCAAATATAAGCTGAAGCACCTAATTTTACTACAAAAAACCTGGGAAAACTTCCCAAATGTGGAAAATGCAGCAGCTACTTTATTTATTTCAAAATAAAAATAGATACCAATAAAATTACATTAATTAAGGCATCAGCAGATTAAATGTTTTTGACTGTTTTAAGAAGAACAGGAGACTAGCTCTGTATAGAAAAGAGGATGGACAAAAACTATGATTTATCAACAATAACTTTAAAAGTACAAAAACCTTAGCTCAATCAGCAACCAAGCTAAACCACCAGAGTGAAAATCCTTCAAAACTGGATTCGACATCATCCATACGTTCAGTTCCAGCTTTAGCTGGTGTGAGGTTATCAGCACAGACACGGTCATTGTCACTGAGTCTGTAGTCATCGCCATCGCTTCTGCCTTCTCATACAACGCGCTGCCTTCACTGGTGTCCATAGCATTACTAAGGCCGCATTGCTTAAAGACGCAGTGCACTGTGTCCTCTGGGATTTCTTTCCATGCATCACGAACCCACCATGCTATCAATTCCATGTCGGGCTTCATCAGATTTCCAGCTTTTGTCAGTCAGGCTTGACCAGATGACATCCATTCATGCCACATCTTTCACACAGTCTTTGAAAAGTTTATTTAAACACACATCTAGAGGCTGGAATACAGATGTTCAGCCCACTTTGTCAATATTTTTATGCCATCAGATGTGTGGTCTCTGAACATATCCCAAACTAGCAAGGATGGGTTTTAATCTTTAAGGCTGCTCCTGATCGTCATTCCAAATTTCTTCCAGCTGTATTTTTGTTCCGTCTTCATTCATCCAGCCTTTAATATGTGAGCACACTTCAATTCGTGGTGGGAATTTGACCTTTTTAGGTAAGGTCTTTCTTTTTAAAATGAAAGGCAGGCTGGCCCCTGGTGGCATAGTGGTTAAGTGCGGGGCTGCAGCCCACTGGCTTGGCAGTTCAAATCCAGCAGCAGTTCTCCAGGAGCAAGGCTGAGTCTCCCACTCCCACCAGAGGGCAGTGATGCAAAAAAAAAAAAAAGAGAGAGAGAGAGAGAGAGATAGGCCACAGCTTAGTCCCATTAGCCAAACATGACAGAACAACTGTGAAGTGGCTTTTTTGTTTTGTTTTCTGTAGTTCTGATTAAAATAGATACTTTGGTCTCCCACACTTGCCACAGTTCTGCTGCTTGGAAGACCAAAGGTCACAAGTATCTCATCCACAGTCCCAGTATCTCCCAGGTCATAGTTATGGAACCTCTTTGTTTTATGATGAATGAATGGAACAACATCACTTTTTCATCAAGGTCTTTTGGCAACTTCTGTGAAATCTTTTTCTTTGCCACAAACATAGGGCAAACCTTTACGAAGTGGATACACCATCCTGTTTATGCAACAAAATTTTCAATGCCTGATGCTGTTGTCATCTTTAGCCATTTGAAGAGAAGAAGCAAATTCCCGTGCATGTTACGCAGTAACCATGTTGACAACGCTCCACAACCCACTTACACAATTCTGCCTCCATAACCCCATCTGAAGTCATTAAGGCGTGTCAAGCTTTTTTTGCCTTTGGAATCTTTTCCAAGTCAGCTTTCATTTTTCGCCACTCCCTCGCTTATTTTTCATCAACACAAAATTCCCTACTTGCAACGCTATCATTGCTTTCTTCTGCTTTTGACCACAACTTTAAGTTTGAAACCAACTTTATATGACCTGCGCTTTTGGTTTGGTCCAGGATTATAAGTATTGGGATCCATTTCTAACAGGATTAAACAAAAGATTTTGGAAAAGAATGCCGTACCATAGTGACTGGATTCTTAAAATATACCATAAGCCTTACTCCAAAACTAAGCCCTATAGTTCTTAAGAGGTCAATTTATAGAGAAAATGGTGGTGCCCAGGCAACTACACATATAAACAAGTAAAATCAACTGGCAACAGAATGCAAAAGACTTCACCACAGAGAACAATAACCCCCCTAAAGAATCACACTCAAAAGACACCACGAGACCTAAAACATGCTGGATCATCAAGGGAACTGACAGTAATTTAGGGTTTGGAAAGTCTGGTATGATAATATTTCAGAGTATGATGACATGACTATGTTTGCACATAGCAGCCTGTGTTAGGGCCCATAATATACATGCTGTGTTAGTGTATGCGCTGTTACTACATGCACTACACAACTGCGTACGCGGTACCACATGTGTATGGGAAGTGCTAAGAAAACACATGTAGTAACAGAGTGTATATGATGAGTCCTAACACAGGTTGCTCTAGGTAAGCATAGTCAATACTGGGATCAAAAGGGGTTAATAAGAAAATAAAAAATAAAATATGCTAAGTAATGTAAATAAATGTACTGTATCGCTAAGACCAGAGATTTACCAGTACTTGTACTCAGCAATACTTGGATGGAACAAGAGGGTGCAACTAAACACAGGTAAGACTATACAGGCCGCGTCATTGGTCACAGAGCTGGAGAAGAGCAGGAGGAGAAGAGCGGCCACATCCGACATTCATCTGACAAGGATGAGGTGCGCCCCGCCCCGGGTATCAGCCCACAGAGGGGGACAGGTTCTTGCCCAGTACGACATGGACAACATAGAGGCTGCCGGCACCCACAGCTGAGCAGGAGAGAACACCCACACTGTACTGGAGAACAGGTTAAGTGGGACCCTCACTCAAGAAGAAGCCAAGAGGGGCTCTTTCAGCATAAATAAAAAGTGCTGAAAAACTCGGCTTATACACAAGTATGTATGGTAAAAAGTATCATTTATACTCTAACAATAAGAAAGGTCAGATAATCAATAAAACTGTAATTTTTTTAAAAACCCAACTAAGAGCTGAGACCTTAAAACAATCAGGTGAACTGTATTTCAGGTCCCTCCAAAGAAGGATGAGGCATACGCCGGATTCACCATTGGAAACCCATACAGAGGAAGGAAGCATCAATTCTAACAGTTGATATGAAGAAAACAACTAAAAGGTTGATCTATTTATTCTTAAGAACTAAGTAGACTAGTGTAACAGTTTAGAACCCCTGGAAGACTTAAACATAAAAGCCCATACCTACTGGCTCTAGTAGTACCTCACAAGCCAGACTTAGGATAAGAAGGAGTTGGGGGGGGGGGGGGGTAATTAATGGTTGGAAAATGAGCAAAGCCATTTTAGTTGCATACCAACATTTAATACCCAGTTCTTTCCAGATCATCCCTGATAAGGATCAAAAGTCATCTGAGAATAAAGTGATTTGCATATATACAACAAAGTAGGTAACGGTCTTGTGCCAAGAGCAGTATATTGATAAAAAGTATAAATACCAGCTCCAAAAAGCACACACTGTCTCCACCAAGCAAAGTTCAGCTGACCAGGAGAGGGCCCATTGAGAACCCCATCTCTAAAACACAGGTGCTCAAGGATAAGCCGAGTGGGGGGAACTAAAGGAATGAGTACGCGTCTGATGGGATGACAAACAACAGTTGTTTGTTCAGACTCGGGGAAGCTCATAAGAATACAAAACTAGATCACTTTGTGGTCCAGGTACACACACAACTAAAAGTGAAGCAAAAACCATGAGGGAAAATCCTTCTCTATTCTCTTTGGGCTTACTACAAAAAGCACAAATAACCAGAGCCAACTGCTAAAGGAACCTGAAGTCTATGGGGGAACTAAGATAATTCATGGTAACACAAACCCATCTTAAATAAAGAACAGATCATGGATTTTTTCCCCACAAACATTCTGAAGCACCCTGGTATCTCTCCTTAAAGTCGATCCTGATTCTATTATTACAACATTCTGTACTTTCACCTTTTTTCTTTATCATCAGTGTACTGAATTTGATTAATTATAATCCCTAGATATGACACACTATCATCATTTGCCTTTATGTGACCTACTTTTACTTATCTAATTAGATGGCTTAAATAATATATTAAGCATCCATTAGTATCTTACCCCCACTCACAAAAAGCAAGGCTTTGAGAGCAGCTTGTCTAACCTCAGCACTCTACCTCCTGGGCCAGATAATTCTCTGTTGTGTCCACAGTCATGTGCCATTGTAAAATGTATGCCTCTATATCCATTAGATGCCAAGGAGCTGCCCTCATTCTTCAAGAGTGACAACCAAAAATATTTCCAGGCATCTCCAAATCCCCTGGGAGACATTTCAAACCACTGGTCTAATAATCTCATTCATCCCTGCCCCTCTCTACTTACTGTAACCATTATCTTGAATACTGAATTCATCCTTCAACTATTTTCCTTTATATTTAGTTTTTTCGATGTGTATGTGAGATATTAGATATTTTTAAGAGTATCTTTCTCCCCCTGCCCTGAAGAACGTGCTCTTTTCAATTAATATAGGGCCATAAATCATCACATGAAAACACATGAAAATGAGAGACAAGGTAGATCTTCCACATTAGGTATAAAGGCGTTTACTCCACCCTATGTTATTTATGTATTATGTAATAGAGATGAGTAACATCCAAATAAATTCTCACATACACACTCAGACATCAAATATGTTGGTCTCTATAAAATCAACAATTACTCTAGAGCGGGGTTTGGCAAACTCTTGAGACAAAGAGCCAATTCTGTCCCTCCTAACAACTTTAAAAATCACTCTCAAGAGCCTTGAATATGTTTTTCCAGACAAATGCAATCACCGTGCTCTGAAGTAGTAACCTTCAAATGTTTCCAATCTTACTCCAGTGCTGCATGCTCACACTGAGAGTGCCTCATGTGGCCCGTGAGCTAGTTTGCCAACCACTGTTCTCGAGTGAACATGAAAACATAAATGAAAACCGGAGTGTCAGAAATGAAATGACCAGAACAAAAATAAAATGCTGACATCTTAAGAAAAATACAACCAATGTCACGGAACAATACATACAGAAATTCTCTAATGGGAACCTAAAGTGCTATGTAAACTTTCACCAAAAATACAATAAAACATTAAAATAAATTTAGTAAATAAGACAGTCAACAAAATCAGACAGGAAATAGCCCATACTTTAGGTTTATCAGATAAAGGGTTTTGAATAAGTTTAACAGTAAAGCATCTAGAGAAAAAGGAGAAAGGCATGTATGAACAGAAATAGGATTTTAGCACAGAGATGGAAACTATGAGACAACTGAAAATATACGAAATAAGAAGTCACAGTATTAGATAAAAAAGAATGCTAACCTGTATGTTTCAATAAGAATTATAATCAGTGGAATTATCAGTCAACCAGATACAGCCAGGGGAACAATCGCTGAATTTGAAGAGCATAGGTATGTGGTACTTATAGCAAGTAGTAATTAAAACCTAATTCAAACACACACACACACACACACACACACACACACACACACACGAGAACTTAAAGAGCTGAATGGCTACACCAAAAAAGTGTAAGGCTGGCAAATATGTTCATGATCTTGATTATGATGAAGTTCACAAGGAAATGCATACATCAAAACTTATGAAATAGGGCTGAGCCCTGGTGGCGTAGTGGTTGCGGGACTGTGGCCCACTGGGATGGAGGTTCAATTCCAGCAGTGGGGTTGGGCCTCCTACTCCCACCACCAGTAGGCAGTGATGCCCCCCCCCAAAAAAAAAACTTATGAAATAATACTCTATAACTCTCTGAAATTTATTGAGAGCTACTTTTGATGAGCTAAAACACAATAAACCCATGATTCTTAAATAAAATATCTTCTACTTCAATCCATGGAAAAAATTTACAAAGCACCCCAATACCAATAAGCACACTTAATGTCCAGATCACAAAATCTAAATACCATTTTCCCAGAACAGTAACTATGGTTCTTTGGAGAAATGGTTGATTTCTGGGGGGGGGGGGGAATAAAGTAAAAAGTGAAGCCAAAGCATCTTTCAAAGACTACAGAGATAGATGACAAAGACCGAATACTCAGTCTACAAAGACTCCCACGGGCCAAATCTGGGACAATCTGAACATCTGAGTGACTAATGACAGAATCAAATTACAAAGAGTTTAAAGGGGGAAAAAAACTTATGAGTCCACACTGATTAGATAGGTAGGCAGGCAAGCAGGCTGAGAGATAGGTGAGTATCATTAAAGAATAGCAAGTAATAATTAAAAAGAAAAATTGGAAATATTTTGCAGCCAACAGAGTAATAAGCAATTCCTGAAAGAATTGACAATGGGCTCTAAAGACTATGAATTAAGTGATACTGAGAAACCGTTTGTCTCAGACTATCACTCTACAGATTAATTCCCTGCAATCAAGTAGACCTCCCTTTATAGAGGTGTCATTTGGCAGATACCACAGTACCTAAATAATCAAAGATGAAATTGAACCACTAATTACATAACCAAATGATAACGTGTGCCATCTGACATAGTTTTTATTTCTTTGATAGCCACTGTCAATCACCAAAATGCTCTCTGGTTTAAAGCCCAACTAAATGCAGTGTAAGTATTGTTATTTCATACTGCTTTTCCACACACTTCAGAAATCCAACTTGTTCTAGCAAGCTAACAGGGTCAAACATTTTATAAATAATATGTTATGGCAGACTTAATACATCTTTTTAAAACCTTGAGTACATGAAAATTCTGTTAGCAAAATATAGTACTGTGACAAAAAGTTATGGAATAATTAAAATCTCTGACGTGAATGGACACTATAAAAAGCAGCACCTCCCAGTTTTCTTCCTGAAAACAACTCAAGAGCTGTAAGTAGAATGGGAAGGATTTTTGGCAAAAATATGAAAACCAGGTAGAACTTTACAGAATCCAACATAAATGGTAGGGCTGCCAAAAGGCTACGAAAGGCAGGTATAAATTTTTAAAAAAAAATGTGAATAGGACAAGCGGGACAGAAGGAGCTCAGGGGAAAGAAGAAGCCACAATGAGTGATCTACAAAAGTTACACACATCCCCAGAAAACCTCCAAAGCATAAAATGTATCTCTTATTTGCAGACAGGTAAATGTATACATGTGTAAGTTGGCAGACTGAGAACTTTACCCAAGTTTTCTTCAGGATCTCGAGCAAATACAGTCTGAAAGACTCACATGTATGTATCATCTATGGCAGAACAAAGCTAGTCTGACCATCTCACCTTCGCCTCACTGATACTTCAACTATTACAATCTGCTCAGGAAAAAACACCGAATCTTATGTAAAGGTACAAAAAGAAATAAACAGTAAAGGATGGGGAAAATAGGGAAAAAAGCAGAAGGAAAAGGATGCCATAATACAGAAGAAAATTGTGATTCAACAAGTTTCAATGAATTAAAAGAAAACATAACTTAAATGATCTGTAAAGCAAAGCTAAAATGCAGAGGTGCAAAAGTATACAAATATGGCAAACAAGAGGATATCAAATATGAACTGCCAAAATATAGGCAGGAAATACATAGAAGAATCACTAAAGAAACAAATTTAGGAAACACATACACTATGCTGTTGCAAATGAAAACTGATATGTAATCAAAAGGAAATAGAATGATTCAATTAGCAAGAAAATGTCTATACACAATAGAACAAGGTGATTTATGTGCAAAACTTGAATCACCAGAGAAGAAAAGCAAAATAGTATGAGACTTTAAAACATATTCAAGAAACTTCCCTAAAACAAAAACCTAGGATACATTCTCTAGTAGAAATAAACTTTTCGGTTTGCGTCCGACTTTGCAAAAGCAACATTCAACATTAGAATACAGCAGAACAAAAAGTTGACAACTAAAAAGTTGTCAAGGGCAATAAAAATCACGAAGCCTTAAAATCAGCACAATGGCCCCTCAAATACAAATCGGAAAACATTTTTGAATAAGCTCAATAAATTATGGCAAAGGATGACAAGTGGCAGTGCGTACATTCATATTCACAACTCTAATTCCATTAGGAAATTAATAAATAACTAAGGTTGCAAAAATAAAACATGATTTAGCAATATAAAACTGATTAGCCAAAAAAGCACAAAACCATCTGGGAGAAGAAAAGGAAAGGGAGCAGGGGCAAGAAAAACATGTTATCTGTATAATCATAACAAGGAAGATGGAAGGCTATCATTAAAACTAGCAATTTAATAATGATATATACATACATAATAAGAAACAAATTTGAGTAAACAAAGATAAATAATATTAACTGAAACACGTTGATAGAAGAGAAGAAGACATTGATTGCTGTTGGTGAGCAAGGGTTAACAGAGAGAGGGCAGTATACTTTGGGTAATTATAGTGATAGCCACTTACAAAAAAATTCAAATCTCCCCCAAATATTTCGATAACATCAACATGCATAGACCCTCTCAAGTAAATCTAAACCGCTCATGTAGCAAAAGCCTTCAAAATATGCCTTTGATTACATGTGATTGTAGCAAGTCTATTAAAAACAAAGCAAGGAGGCATAGAGAGCTGATAGCATTGATGACTATATAACCCTCAAGAAAGGATCGAACAGTAGAATTGTATGTGAACGGATATATCGGATGTGCAAGGTTCATTGGGGGTGGGGGGGTGGAAGTGGGGGTGAAAAGAGATAAAGGGAAGCTGATATCAAGTTCACATAGAAAGAAAATGTTTTGAAACGGATTGTGGCATCAATTGTATACTACTACTTGGTATCATTGAACTATGGGATGTATATCTTTAAGAGCTACCAATAAAAGCTTTTTTTAAAAAAAAGTATTGCCAAGTAAAAAAACTAAGCCAAAGCAAAGCAAAACACCTTCATATTAAAGTTTAAATTGTTAAACTGAAATTACTGATCCAAAAGAAAATTATTTCAAAAAGAAAACAGTGTAATGAGTAAGAATAGATCAGGAAATGGGAATTTTAAAAAAAGGATTTCACAATCAAGGGCAATGTAGAAGGAGTGAATAAACCTGAATGAAGGCTGAACATGATGGTGAAACAAGAGGAAAGTAAAAAGAAATAGAGGAAAGAACCTGGAGGCAAAGGACATTTACAAAGGCCTAAATACAGGCATGTACATATGTAAATATATATGAGGGGAACAGAATTATGTACTCATATCTTTATGTTAAGAATTAAGGTTGCAGATGGACACTGGGACTCAACTCAAGTACTCCCTGAACACAAAAACACTTCGTTCTAACAATCCAGCATTCTGTGATGCTCACCTTCCCAACACAATCGCTGAAGAAAAACGGGTGCATAAGCAAATGTGGTAAAGAAAGCTGATAGTGCCCAGCTATCAAAAGATAAAGCATTTGAGGTCTTAAAAGTTTGAAGAGAAACAAGTGGCTATCTAGCTCACTAGCAACAAAGACCACATGGAAGAAGCACACCAGCCTGTGTGATCACAAAGTGTCAATGGGATCGGGTATCAGGCATCTAAGACCCAGAATAAGCCACAGCCAAGGTGAATGGGGAGTAGGGGACATGGAGTGAGACTCTATGTCCATCTGTAGACAATTGGACATCCCCTCACTAGAGAGGTCACAAGGAAGAGATGAGCCAGTCAGGGTGCAGTATAGCACTGATGAAACACACAACTTTCCTCTAGCTCTTTGGTGCTTCCTTCATCCCACTATCATGACTTCAATTCTACCTTACAAAGCAGATTAGACCAGAGCATGCACACTGCTACAGAAGAGCCCAAAACACAGATAAGCCTGTCAGGGCCAACAAGGAGAGTAGAGATACCAGAAGGATTAGGGGAAGGGAGGGAAAGAAAGAGGATCACAAGGATCAACCTAGGAATGAATAACAGAAAAGTGGATGAAAGGGAATGAAAGATGGTATAAGATATGAAAAAAATAATCTACAACTCATCAGTGTTTGTGGGGGAGGGCAGGTTGGGGAAGGAAGGGGAAGAAATGAGAAGCTGGTAGCAGCTGAAATGAGAAGAAAATGCTTTGAAAATGATGATGGCATATGTGCGAATGAGGAACATGTGAATTGTGATGAGATGTAAGAGCCCCCAATAAAAGTATTTTTTTAATTCAAATCTTAACACTATAATTTACAAGGTTGAGTTCCAGTAAAAATCCATTAAATGAGAATTAACAGTAACAGCAACTGCAGTGCACAGTGAAGACATACTAATAACAAATATTTACACACCTAGTAATTTAGATAAATTTATGGAGGCTATCAAATAAAAAGGTAAAAATTATATAATAATGAATTTTTTTTTTACTTCATTTAGTGAACAAAATTTATTAATTCTGTTGTCCGAGTATTTTATGGCTTTACTTTTTGCCCACTAAATTAAGGGGACAAATTAATTTAATTAAATGGACAAAAAAGTAAAGAATGAAGGTACACTAAGATACCATGCCTCACATTGGCAATGGCACTAATCAAAAATGCATAGAAAATAAGTGTTGGCTAGACTGTCCAGAGACTGGCCCTTTTAAGACAGGGCTGGCCAGTCTACAAAATGATAGAACCACTATAGAAAACAGCCTAATGCTTCTTTTAAAAGCTAGAAATACAAACACTGTTAAGATCCAGCAATCCCACTTCTAGGTGTAAGTCACTTGACTTCTTGATTGCTGCCTCTAGGAGAATTAATTGTAGAGTCAAATAAAATGAAATGCTTGACAACTTCAATCTTTCTTCTTCTATCATATTATTGATCCAGCTGTAAAGATTTTTGCTCTCTTTATGTTGAGGTGTAATTCATATTAAAGCTACAGTCCTTGGACTTCATCAGTAAGTGCTTCCAAGTCCTTTTTGATAACAGCAAGCAACGCTATGCCATCAGAACCCTGAAGTTGTTAAGATTTCACTTCCAATCCTAATGCTTTGTTCTTCTTCATACAGAAAACTGGAGGAAACTGGCTTCATTTGAATTATGATGCTGGTGAAGAATACTGACTATACCAGAGACCACTAGAAAAAACGAACGAATTGATGTGGAAGGAGCAGTTATAATGTTGACAATGTTATCAGGAAGGATGAGTGTGCCTGGAGGAGGACATCATGTGCGAGAAGGGAGGGTTAGCACAAAAGGAAAGGAGGACCCTCCAGGAGGTGGGACTGATACCACGGCATCACAGTAGGCGCAACCAAAGCAAGGATTGTGAAGATGGCCCAGGATCCGGCAGTGTTTCCTTCTGTTGTGAATAAAGTTGCCAAGAGTGAGAACCAGCTTAAAAGCACCTAACGCTGTATTTTAATTAACCTTTACTTCTGAGTTTTTACTGCTTTTCTAGCAAAACAAATGCTAAAAGCTGATTTTTTTTCTTAGATAAAAAGAGCTCGATACCTGGTTATGTTGGACTGCTAACTTAAAGGTCAGTGAGTCAAAACTCACCAACCACTCCCCAGACGATGCCCCTGAAAATACTTACCATCTTGAAAACCCCATAGGACAGTTCTACTCTGCAAACATGGGGTCACCAAATGTCAACGTGGATTTTGGAACAACTAACCAACACCATCACGATCACCGTCAGTGCAACTAAGTGGAAAATTTCCAGTATCTTTTCATTCCCTTTTTCTACGAACTTTTAAACAACCCTGTGTTTAAGCCTACGCCAGTATGACTAAATAATAGTTTCATTTTGACAGTATCTAAAAATATTTAAATGCAGTGATATAATTAGCATTTCTTCCTGTCAATCTTTCTTCAGAAACACAGTTCTACTTAAATTACCCAAGATGTTTTTGAAACACTTGCAAAAAATAAAAGAACAGATACCTTAATTTGGGAACCATTAATTGCAGAATCAAGTGGAATATGTGGTGAATTATCCTACAATAGAATTACAATTTTCATGATTATATTTCTTCCAGCTAAGCTAAGAAGACAATTGAATAAAAGGCAAAACCGTAGATATAATTTATCAAATAACTTTTAATAAAGCATGATAATGTTTAAAAGGCTTGAATTACACAATTCAAATGTGCTTAGTTATGAATGTAATAATCTCTCACTTGAATACCATTTCAAATATCCTACATTAGACATATAACTTTCCAAGGACCAAAGATTAGTGAAACTGACAAAGCATATATCAGATGACTAATTCTGAATTGATTATTTTATGTCTATGAGTCAGGAAGTAATTGGAAACCAAATCATTATAAATGCATGAGCAGGGAAAGATAATGCAAAAGGGCTCGAAATTAGAAACACGGAGGGGAGCAGGGGAGAGCAAAGAAACTAAAAATTACAAAGCATAAAAAAGAACCTTATACACAAAAGGAAAATGGTAGTTTAAGACAACAGTGGGGGAGAAAATAAATCCACAATGTTACTGGAAATGCAAACTGGCACTATCAATTTTAATGTAGTATAGGAAAATACACCCAGCGAACAGTTAAATAAAAAGAGAATGAAAATCTCCACCTTTATGCTCTGGTTTATTCTGCTCACATCAAATAATTTGGGGAGAGATATTGCCAAATAGTCTCATCTGACTGCATAAGAACACTCAACATCATATCATAGATTCGCTGACGTTTTATGTCCTTGCACAACTCCCCTAAAATCCAAGCTTTAATGTTGGGTTAAACCAATCATTCAAAAATGGAAATTTGGATTCACCTGGATATTATTCTTTAGTATTTTTCATTCCCAAAGGTCAAATTATAATCCAGGTTAACATCATTTAATGCTTCTGTACCCTAATTAGCACAAAATCATTCTATACCCTCAAGTCAAAACATTATCTTCTTAAAAGATTTAACTCCCATTACATACCAGATATACATAAACAACTGCCATGAAAGCTAGTTAATCAAAATCTGTGTGTCTTTTGGTATGCTATCATTGTCTTTTTTCACCAACTCATATTACTATAAATATTAGGCCTAATTCTGGGGAGTTCCCATCAGATAAATTAGAAAACCCTAATATAGAATTTCCCTATGAGTTACAGCCACTGCCACCAAGTATATTCCCACTCAGAGTGACCCTGTGAGACAGAACAGAACTTCTCCTCAGGGCTTCTACTGCTGTAAATCTTTATGGGAGCATAGTCTCAGCTTTCTCCCTTGAAGCAGCTGCTAAGTTTGAACCTGCGGCTAGTAGCACAAAAATTTACCCAATGTATTACCATGGCTCTTTTTTTTTTACTACAACCAAAGAGATTCAATATTTATCATAAAAGTCCAGCAAATAAAACTATATACAAGATCCATGCAAAGAATTCAGTTACACACGAGACATTTAAAATCTGGTTAAAACACAATTCTTACAACAGCAAGAAATAAAACTGATAAGACCAAGTATCTTTAGTGAGAAACATAATTGCGTTTATATTTTGGGTGCTGCTTGAATCCAATTTTATCCCCAACAATGAGGCACTGGATCATCCATTTAGGACATCACAGGCAGCTGCAATGCTTTGGCGCACTTCATCACCAAGGCTGGGCACAAGGCATCTGTCAACACCACATCAAATACCTCTAAAGCAATATCTTTACCATGGCTCTTTTTAAAGAAGCATAGTTCATTATGTTTGGTTGCTGTCTATTTGCTTGTTAAATTTTCTTATGATTCCACATAGTAGATTACTCACCCAATGATATTTCTTTTCCTAGTTTTCGAATGCTTTACTTTTTTTTTTTTTTGGGGGG